>JAYMZC010000271.1:5052062-5059562 GCA_036346975.1 Drosophila prolongata
TTAAAAGAAAAAGAAGCAATAATGTCTACATTTCCTGACGATTTAATTCAAGGAGGTCATACTGGCATATCAAAAACTTTGGCCAAAGTAAAATGACACCTTTACTGGAAAAGTATGTCTAAAGAAAATTACATCGCATACAAAGACCCCGATAACAATAACAGATACACCTATACTTGTTTTCGACAGAGTGATAGTGGACAATATTGGTCCACTACTAAAATCAGAAAAAGGCAATGAATATGTAGTCACGCTAATATGTGACTTAACAAAATATCTAGTTGCCAAACCAGTTGCAAATAAGAACGCAAATACTGGTGCTAAAGCAATTTTTGAATCATTTATTCTGAAGTACGGTCCAATAAAAACGTTCATTACAGACATGCAAATTAAAAACATAACATCTACTGCATACCACCACCAGACAGTTGGTACAATCGAAAGAAAACATATAACTTTTAATGAATACATACGATCTTAAATATCAGTTGCTAAAACTGATTGGGTAGAAACGGACGGACGGACGGACAGACGGACGGACAGACGGACGGACGGACAGACGGACGGACAGACGGACGGACGGACAGACGGATATGGCTAGATCGACTCTCCTGGTGATGCTGATCAAGAATATATATTATTTATGGGGTCGGAAACGTCTCCTTCACTGCGTTACAAACTTCTGACCAAAATTATAATACCCTCTGCTAGGGTATAATTACTATCTGAAAAATTCCCTAAAATTGATGATCAAAAAGGTTGAGCAAAATACTTGACTTAATGTGAGGATTTCATCAAATTGAACTAGAAAAAAGTTCAAGAGATATAACGTCTTTTTCAAAGAGCTATAAGTGCACTGGTAAAGGAATACTTCCAGACGACAAGATGATGTCATTATGAACTACCCAGTACCACACGACGCGGACAGCGCTAGACGTTTCGTAGCATTTTGTAACTATTATAGACGTTTTATAAAAAACTTCGCCGACTAACATATTCAAGGCACATAACAAGATTATTTTAAAAGAATGTTCCTTTTCAATGGACGGATGAATGTCAAAATGCATTTCAATATTTAAAAACAAAACTTATGAAACCTACTTTACTTCAATATCCAGATTTTACCAAAGAATTCTGTATAATCACAGATGCAAATAAGCAAGCAGTTTTAATGGAGCGGTTTTAACTCAAAACCATAATGGTCTCCAACTTCCCATTGCATATGTATCAAGAGCATTTACAAAAGGAGAAACTAACAAGTGTACTACTGAGCAGGGATTAGCTGAGATTCATTGGGCAATATCACATTATCGACCATATGGAAAACATTTTATAATTAAAACAGATCACAGACCTCTAATATATCAATTTTCGATGATCAATCCAAATTCCAAACTGACACGTATGAGGCTCAAATTAGAAGAATATGACTTTACGGTCGAATATTTAAAGGGAAAAGACAATTATGTAGCTGATGGAATATCAAGAAAATACAAAAATTCCGCGCGGAAAACAAAGAAATAGAACTGCCTAGGCAAACTATTGAAAAAGCTTAAAAAAACCCAACGTATATGAAGTCATCAACAATGACGAAGTATGTAAAGTAGTGACCTTGCAGATTAAAAATATGCTATATTTTCTTAATCATGGTAAGAAAATAATCGCAAGATATGTTAGCGATTTATATATTTACTAATGGAATTCTTAATTTAGGTCAATTCTTCCGAAGGCTTGAAATGCAAGCCGGTATGAATAAAATCAGCCAACTAAAACTAGCACCATGGGAAAATATCTCTGATCAAGTATCAATCAATAATAATCAAAAATATGGGCAATATAACATTAAAATCATTAAGAGTAGCGCTACTCAACCCGGTGACCCAAATAAAAAGTTTAAAAGAAAAAAAGCAATAATGTCTACATTTCCTGACGATTTAATTCAAGGAGGTCATACTGGCATATCAAAAACTTTTGTCAAAGTAAAATGACACCTTTACTGGAAAAGTATGACTAAAGAAAATTACATCGCATACAAAGACCCCGATAACAATAACAGATACACCTATACTTGTTTTCGACAGAGTGATAGTGGACAATATTGGTCCACTACTAAAATCAGAAAAAGGCAATGAATATGTAGTCACGCTAATATTTGACTTAACAAAATATCTAGTTGCCATACCAGTTGCAAATAAGAACGCAAATACTGGTGCTAAAGCAATTTTTGAGTCATTTATTCTGAAGTACGGTCCAATAAAAACGTTCATTACAGACATGCAAATTAAAAACATAACATCTACTGCAAACCACTACCAGACAGTTGGGACAATCGAAAGAAAACATATAACTTTTAATGAATACATACGATCTTAAATATCAGTTGCTAAAACTGATTGGGACATATGGCTTCAATATTTCGTCTTTTGTTTCAACACAACCCCCTCAATGACACATAATTATTGTCCATATGAGTTAGTATTTGGTAAAACAAATAATTTACCAAAAAAAATGTAACAGTATTGATAACATAGAACCGGTATGTAATATAGATGAAAATGCAAAGGAAAGTAAATATAGACTAGAGGTAGCATATAAAAGAGCTAGAGTTAAGTTAGAAGAAAATAAGAATAAAAACGAGGACAGAAGCAAACTTCGCCAAGCCGAAGTTTTAATACCCTTGCAGACTTTGCCGAAATTGCTAAAATTGCAAAAGTAGGGAAAGGAATAAGGTATACATAAATAAACTAGATTTGCACAGTTTCAAGTCAATAGCTTTTATACTGCAAAAATGTCATAAAGAAATAGAAACAAGAACGGAAGCTAACTTCGGAAAGCCGAAGTTTTAAGACCCTTGCAGACTTTGCCGAAATTGCTAAAATTTAATATGTAGCGAAAGGAATAAGGCATACATAAATAAACTAGATTTGCAATGTTTCTTGTCAATAGCTTTTATAGTGCAAAAATTTCATATAAATTTAGTAGAAAAGGGATATTTTCAAAATTGTTTTCTATGGAAGCTATAAGATATAGACGTCCGATCGGCAAGCGCTTTTACCCTGATCAAGGTGTGCGTAAATAAAAAGACTTGGAAAAATGTATGTCAATAGCTTACACACTGCGCGAAATATTCTGAAAAACATAAAATTTGCACCGATTTCACCCTATTGTTCCTATGGGAGCTATAGGATATATCGGCACGCGCTTTTACCCTGATCAAGATATGCATAAAAAAATACGATTTGGAAAGATTCATGTCAATAGCTTATATTCTGCGCGAAATATCCTAAAAATCATTAAATTTTAACCGATTTCACCCTATTGTAGCTATAGGATATAGACGTCTGATCGGCAAGCGCTTGTACCCTGATCAAGGTATGCATAAAAAAATAAGATTTGGAAAGATTCATGTCAATAGCTTATACACTGAGCGAAATATATTCCATTCTTGCAAGTTATATCCGATTGTTCCTATGGGAGCAATAGGATATAGACATCCGATCTGTTTTCAAACTTGATCTGCGTACTCATGTTTTAGGACGACTGTGAAAGTTTCAGATCGCTAGCCACAGTCAATTCCTTTGCGGTCCGTCTTCTGCAGCTTATAAACAGCTCACGCCACTTAAAGTAAACATAAACATCCGGCGAGGCCAATTACGCAGCGAGCAATTTTGAATCTCGCATCTAATCAAGAATTGGAACTCTCATTCTCTGACTCTCTTTAGAATCTCAAAATCTCTTTCACATAATTGATAATAATTGTCTTTAGCCGAGGTTTGTAAGGATGCTTTCTCGGCCGGGGTACAGATCTCTGTCGGATCCAAGAGTCCTTTACAGGAAATTTGTAAATCACCGAAACACCGGATTAGAGAGTTCCGCTCCACAGGCGAACGGATAATTTTGAGGCGGGAGCCTTCACCGAAGATTCTTATTTGTGTCGAGGAAAACGCAAACGACGTTGGTCATGTAGTGTCCTATCCTGTATTTCGCGTCAGAGGCGAAAAATCCGCCGGGCTGGACCTTCGGGCGAGGCCGAGCCGGGAGGGTACTTTGCGGGCGTTGGAGTCCTGTATTTCGCGTCAGAGGCGTCGGGTAGTAAGAGGACGGGAAGGTTAGACTCGGCCGACCGGCCGGGACGGGTGTCCACGCCCAAGTCCCAAGAACTACGAAAGAGGAGAAGCTATCAAGATGTCGGGTCAGACGGGACGGGTGTCCACGTGCAAGCCCCGAAACTACGGAGGAGCCGCAGGATTAAGGATTACGGGTCAGACGGGACGGATGTCCACGCGCAAACCCCAAAACTACGAAAGAGGCAAAGGAACCAGGATAACGGATTCGGCGGGACGGGTGTCCACCCACAAGCCCCAAAAGTAGGAAAGAGGAGAGGGAACGCACAAGCCCCAAAACTACGAAAGAGGCAAAGGATCCAGGATAACGGATTCGGCGGGACGGGTGTCCACGCGCAAACCCCAAAACTTCGTAGGAAGTGAGGAAACTACTGGACCGAACAGGAAGGGGACCACATTCAGGTCCGGTGGTACTTCGGTAATATCTTACTAGGAGTGGAATATTATATATTCTTTACCTCCGCGTAGAACGTGGCTAAGTTAAACTGTCGGAACACACGCGATCAGAAGGCCGAGAGCGGTCGCGTCAGGCGTCGCGGTTGGCCTGTCATGCGATCCTCAACCGGCGGAAAAACTCGAGGAGCACACGTGGTTTTCGAAGCCTCGCTACGTGGTGTCCCGATCACACGTCTTACTCGTTCCGCGAGCCCGAGAGAAGCCCTCCACGATTGCTGTGTGACCGCCTTCCCTTTTCCTTTTTTTTCCCGCATTCGGGATTTCTAGTATTTTTCTACCACTGGTATCTTGCTCCATTGCTTTTCTAGTATTTAACGTGTCTTGGATACATATCGGTTAGCGTTTCCACCCCGGGTTTTTATTTAAATTCACAACGGAAAATTTAATTGGCGCCCAACGTGGAGCGGTACTAAAAAAATTCCAATAATACATTTTTAAACAAAACAGACTTACAATTTAATTTGCGCCGCTCAATCAACATAACTGATGACATAAATATCAAGAAAGGAAAGCTAACTTCGGGCGGAGCCGATGTTGATATACCCTTGCAGAATACTCTGTAAATTATATATTCTAAAATTATTCATATGATGCATTCTTAATACTCATAAAAAATCCCAACTTCCTAACTTTAAAAACACCAAAGTTATGGCATTTACAATCGTTCACTTATATGGCAGCTATATGATATAGCCGGCCTATCCTTATGAAATTTGGTAGGTCGATTGATTGGCCAAATATAAAACCCATAGATAATCCCAGCTTCCTGACTTTACAAACACCAACGTTATGGCATTTCCGATCAATCAGTTATATGGCAGCTATTGGATATAATTTGGTAGGTCGGATTGACTGGCCAAATATAAAACCCATAGAAAATCCCATCTTCCTAACTTTACAAACATCAAAGTTATGGCATTTCCGATCAATCAGTTATATGGCAGCTATCGGATATAGTCGGCCGATCCCGGCCGTTCCGTTTTATATACTGCGTGCAAAGGAAAGAAGGGTGTGTGCAAAGTTTCAATTCGATATCTTTAAAACTGAGAGACTAGTTTGCGTAGAAACAGGCAGACGGACATGCTTATATCAACTCAGGAGGTGATCCTGATCAAGAATATATATACTTTATAGGGTCGGAGATGTCTCCTTCACTGCGTTGCACACTTTTGATCAAAATTATAATACCCTCTGCAAGAGTATAAAAAGTGTTTGCATCGAAAATAAAACGGTTTTAATATTTTATGCAAGGGTATAAAAGTTCATAAACAAAAAAACAATTAACATTTAAACAAGAAAGGAAAGCTAACTTCGGGCGGAGCCGAAGTTGAAATACCCTTGCAGAATATTCTGCAAATTATATTCTCCAAAATTATTCATATGATGCATTCTAAATACTCATAAAAAATCCCAACTTCCTAACTTTAAAAACACCATAGTTATGGCACTTCCAATCGTTCAGTTATATGGCAGCTATAGAATATAGTCGGCCGATCCTTATGAAATTTGATATGTGGTATTGATTGGGCAAAAATAAAACCCATAGAAAATCCCAACTTCCTAACTTAACAAACACCAAAGTTATGGCATTTCCGATCAATCAGTTGAAGTTATAGGATATAGTCGGCCGATCCTTATGAAATTTGGTACGTCGAATTGATTGGGCAAATATAAAACCCATAGAAAGTCCCAACTTCCTAACTTAACAAACAGCAGAGTTATGGCATTTCCGATCAATCAGTTATATGGCAGCTATAGGATATAGTCGGCCGATCCCGGCCGTTCCGACATATATACTGCGTGCAAAGGAAAGAAGGGTGTGTGCAAAGTTTCAATTCGATATCTTTAAAACTGAGAGACTAGTTCGCGTAGAAACAGACAGACGGACAGACGGACAGACAGACGGACAGACGGACAAACGGACATGGCTATATCAACTCAGGAGGTGATCCTGATCAAGAATATATATACTTTATAGGGTCGGAGATGTCTCCTTCACTGCGTTGCACACTTTTGACCAAAATTATAATACCCTCTGCAAGGGTATAAAAAAATGGTATAAGCAAAAAAACAAACGGTTAAAATCCAGAAGAAAGCTAAAATAAAAGAATCGAGAGATCTAAACTCAAAATAAGGAAGGAAGAGCTGAGGGCCATCAATCGCTAAAAACCAATAGATATAACACCCATAGCAGGAGGGAAGGAGGACCCCACACACAAGAAAAAAATCATAAAAATTAAAATTAGTAAATGAAACTTTAAAAATATATTTATAATCGTGGATAAACTAATAAGAGATTTTAAGCATTAGCTCACAGTGTCGGTACCAACAACAAGTCAAGCACAAGATTTAAACTTTACAATTGAGCAACTAATATCCTATGAATTAAGTCCATTCAAATCAGAAATCGTCAATTGAAGATTACAGATGAGCCCAAATATAAACAAAGTCATTGATTATCAGATAGAAACTATTGATGCAAATATTACATGCGATGCTGCATATGAAATCATTAAATCTGTGTGAGAGTTTAGGGCCGAAGAAGACAAATATGTTAGTTCGAGAGAATCAGCGGAAACCGCTTTGGGACAATATGTAAGGCAAAGTATGAGATATTTTTCAGCCTTATCAATACTACGAAATAATATCAAAGGGAGTGTGATGCCGATGATGTATTTACTCATAATGGAACCGCATTAAATTTTGATGCCATATTGGCCAAATTAGATTTTGTATTTAGCGACAAGAGACCAATCCGTATTCTTGAACAAGACTTAAATGTATTCAGTAATGGGAACTCTACATTGTGGAATACTAAAATGCACTGAGGGTATTCATAACTGGCCTTAACGGTCACATTGCAGACACCATATTTTCAATGAACTCTCAAGGTCAAGGGCTCAGTTTTCTAATAATTTCT
>JAYMZC010000271.1:5700345-5951072 GCA_036346975.1 Drosophila prolongata
CTCCCACGTTGCCCCGATGACGATGATGTCGTCTAAATAAGCGAAGGCCCATATCGGGGCCGATAACGCTATCCAGAGCTCGTTGGAAAGTCGCTGGGGCGGAGTGGAGCCCAAACGGCATGATTTTCCAGTGGAAGAGTCCACGTCCGGGGACAGTGAATGCGGTGCATTCTCGACTGCCTTCCGCCATGGGAATCTGCCAATACCCGTTTTTGAGGTCCAACGTGGAGATGAACCGGGCGTTTCGTAGACGTTCCAGGAAATGGTTGATGCGCGGAAGCGGGTACGCGTCGGGTATGGAGTGTCCGACGATAGTCAACGCACATCCACATGTCCCCTGTCTTCTTTCGGACCAACACCAGCGGTGCGCTGTGCGGACTTCGAGAGGGTTCGATTCGTCCGTCCTGCAGCAGTTCGTCCACCTGCTTGTTGATGATACGCTGCATGGCCGGGTTCTTGGGATAATACCGCTGCTTCAGCGGTTTATCTCCCCGAAGGGTGATGGTGTGCTCGGCTATATCCGTTGTTCCTTGCAGATGGTCGAAATGCCTAAGCTCCTCTTGAAGGAACCGGAGGGTTACTGCGTCGAGAGGTTCTTCAGACACTAGCGATCCCGCGGGGACTTACGCCACTGAGCGTCCTCTGTATCCGGTTGGGCAAGTAGCTGGTACTTCCCGATTCCTTGCGGGTTTCCCGGGGAAGATCGTGGCGTATCCGGGTCGTCGGGGAACGTTCCTGACGTTGTGCTGGCTAATCGGTCCTGACCCGCGAGATACTTCCGAAAAGGGTTCCGTTTCTTGGCCACGGCGGCATCCGGTAGTGGCTGGAGGCTGTATTTGCCTTCCTTGACGGTGGCATCGGCCTTCGTGATTCCCGTGGTAGTGTCGGGAAGGACCGGTGGTGGCGAGTGCTCCGATGGAACTGGGGCTGGGTTCCGTCCCGCGGTCGACGTGATGCGCTGCCTTGGGCCGGGTATGGGACCCGTTGTGCCCTCCTCGTTGGTCCTTGTTGTCCGCCGGGTAGGAGTCGGTGGGTCCGAAAGGTGGGCGACCGCCGCTGTGGGCGCCGCTCGGGTGGCTGGGCCTGGTTCGGCTCTTCCTATGGCAGGCGGAGCTAGCGGATGCCGCAGAGGAAGTCAATCCCGAGGATCACCTCGTCCAATATCGTTGGCATGACCAGGAGGGTCATGCGGACATGTTGTTGGTCCAGGCGCACTTGTGCGTGCAGGGCCTTGGTGAGTTCCTTCGGGGGATCCGACCGCCAGGGATATTTGGGTGCGAACTTCATTGATGTTTCGACCCGAATCGAGCCGGTTGGCGAGCGCTTCGCTGACAAAGCTTCTGGAGGCCCCTGTGTCGATGGTTGCCGAGAAAAGTTGCCCCTCGATGGTAACCGTGGCGACGATCCGGCCTCCCGTCAAGCGGAGCGGTGGATCTAAGGGTGGGGGAGCGCTGGGTGGGTCGCTGCCTGCTCTCTGTGTGTGCGACGACCCCGGCTGTTTCCCGACTGGCGGCAGCAGTCAATGGTGCGGGTACCACGTTTCCCGCAGTCCCAGCAGTATAGGACTGGTGGGTTCTGGCATTCCCGGACGAAGTGTCCCACCTCGGCGCAGCGACCACAGGCTCGGGCCACGTCGACGGGTGTTTCGGCCTCCTGAGAAATCAACCGGTTTGATATAACTGGGTTCGGTGTGCCGAAAGGCGTCGTCGCTGGTCGTATGGGCTCTCGTAGGCGAGGGCCGGGCGGAGGGCGGCTCCTCGTAGTGTAGCTCCCACTGGCGGGTGGAACTAGTGCTGCTTGTCGTACTGGGTCTCGGTCCCGAGCAATTTCGAAAGCGGTGGCTAGTTGCGTCAACCCTTCCAGCGAGGAGAATTAATGGCGCCGAGTTGATACTCCGGCAGCAGGTTCTCGTAAATCCTTTCGAGCTCCTGTTCGAACGAGTAATTTGCCCGCTGCATCATCTACCACATTTAACTTGAAAGGCTCGACGTCTTGCTGGTGGCGGGTCCTGATCGCATCCTCCAGGCGCTGGTAGTACCGTGGAGGGAGGAAAAACTCCAAGAACTCCCGCCTGAAAGTTTCCCAGGGCACGGCGTGCATCTGGTAGGCTAGGTACCAGCACTAACCATACAACATATAGACTGGTCATTTCATACAACGAAATCGGTCACAAAATTTTTCAATCGGGAGGCCCCAGTGCTGGTAGCAGCAGGCCCCGACACTTCGTGTGCCTTCGGGTTTTTTTCGCTCTCGTTCTAATTCTTATTTTGACGCTCGCGCTCGAGTTCGGTCGTTCAGTCGCAGAGACGCGCATTTTGAAGAAGGTTGGCCTGCGCTTGAATTGGGCTTTGTATGTATGCGTGTTCAAGCATTCTCATACAGGGGTGCATGTGTGCGATCATTTCATTTCGATGCAGCAAGAATATTTTGTCTTTTGCTACTTTTCAGACTTGGTACCCTAACAATATGGGCGTATTCACTATTGGGTTAAAGATAAAAATAAGAATATTATATGTTATAGTATATTTTTAATATTTCAGCATATATTTCATCTTGGTTTACAAATTCAAATCAGTGGTAGCAGAAAAATGTTTTGCATATATGTATGTATTCCAAATAATATAAATCAATCTAATGAGATAGGAACAGGACACATCGCAGTCGGTGTCTGCGCTTAGTGGTTCAGAAAACTTCAAACCAAATCAGCTTTGGTTGTTGTTCTGCGAGCGGATGGTGCCTGCATAGCCTACCGACGATTGAATTCTAGGGGTGACCAGTCTATATGTTGTATGGTTAGTGGTACCAGCCTTCGGCGCGGCCCGATAGTAATCCAGCGATGGCCCGTGGGATGTCGCTGTTACGTACGCTGTATGCTGTTGCGCCTTTCTCGACTCGTTCCATGAAGTGCATGGGGTCGGCTTGCCTTTGGTCTCCGCGTCCTGGGCTCGGCTGACGGTGTTCTGGGGGCGGCACGAAGAGAAAGGTGTCCCCTGCGCCGGGCATCGGTGAGGTGGACCGGTTGGTCACTACCTTTGGTGTAGGAGCCTCCGGGTAGATGGCGTCCAATGCGGCAAAGCGTTCCCGGCGCGCCGGGCTGTGGTTGGACCCTCCGATGAACGATGCAAGCCGGGGTCGCAGCTCGTCCACCTTGCCATGGGTGTTCCTACCGCCGGTAGGAAATCCAAGTAACCCCCAAGGCTCGGGTCGTGGATAGGGTTGTTGATAATATATCAAAATATCAATATATCGATATTTTTTCCTAAAAATGATATATTTATATCGTGATTTTTTATTTGCCCAAATATCGGAATTCCAATATTTTTTATACCCTTGCAGAGGGTATTATAATTTTGGTCAAAAGTGTGCAACGCAGTGAAGGAGACATCTCCGACCCTATAAAGTATATATATTCTTGATCAGGATCACCTCCTGAGTTGATATAGCCATGTCCGTCTGTCTGTCCGTCTGTCCGTCTGTCTGTTTCTACGCAAACTAGTCTCTCAGTTTTAAAGCTATCGAATTGAAACTTTGCACACACCCTTCTTTCCTTTGCACGCAGTAAATTAGTCGGAACGGCCGGGATCGGCCGACTATATCCTATAGCTGCCATATAACTGAACGATTGGAAATGCCATAACTTTGCTGTTTTTAAAGTTAGGAAGTTGGGATTTTTTATGAGTATTAAGAATGCATCTATATGAATAATTTTGGAGAATATAATTTACAGAGTATTTTGCAAGGGTATATCAACTTCGACTCCGCCCGAAGTTAGCTTTCCTTTCTTGTTTTTTGATATTTTTTGATATTTTTGTATTTGGTCACTCTGAATTCCAAAGCGACATCGACTGAAAGAATTCAGGCGCGAAATAAAAAATTGAGTGTAAAATCAAATTGTACGGATATAAAAAACGGCGTCCGCCATCAAATGTGTTGTGTGCGACTAAAGAAGCAGGATGACTGACGCACACATAACGCAAAGGATGTTATTAAAGTCCCTAAACCCTGCATACAGGCCATAAAATATATATAATAAAATCCTATTGTTTTTAAAAAGAAACTTATTGTCTTTTTATTGGGGGCGTTCATTTTTTCATTTAACACAAAAAAATATCAAATTTATCGACAATTTTATGTGATATTTTAAATATTATCATTTTTTTTTTGATAAAAAAAATATCATCGATACGATATTTTTTAAATTTTCGACAATCCTAGTCGTGGAAGCGTCGTCGGATTCGGAGAAGCTCCCCTCCTCGATCTGTCTGGCGGCTGACGGAGCTGGTTTTTGTTCTGTGTCCTCCGACGCTTTCTGTTCCAGGTCCGTTTTATCGGTCGACCCGGTGAACGGTGTGGCTGAGTGCCCGCTGCTGTTGGGCCTCTGAGTGGGTGTCACGCGGATGCTGATGTGGGAGTTTCGCTGATATGGCGCCTCCGATGCACGTGCGTTACGGGGCTGCTGGATGATGAGGTGGGAGTGGCTGGGTCTCCCGACTAGCGGCTGGTGGTGGCGCAGGAGCGAGTCTCCTGGCGGCGAGTGATCCGGGGTCCACGGTGAGCGTGGCGATTGTTTCCTCGTCGCGGTGAGTGCTGTAGCTGTCACTGTAGATGGCGCTGCTGGGGGGCGCAAGCCGGGCGGCGAAGCTGGCCTTCGGGGTGCTCCTGGTGTGAGCGCTCGTTGGGCGAGCGTTGCTGATCGCTGTGCTGCTCGTGGTGCGAGCGGTCTCTGGGGTGCTCCTGATGTGAGCGGGCTGGGTAAGCGCTCGGGGTGCGGCGCAGTTGGTCGCAGGGATGCTCTTGTTAAGCGGCGCAGTTGCGGAGTAGATTGGCGTTGTCGTAAGTGGCAGTACAGATTCCCCTATTTACTCTTTAACTTGGCTTTTAAATCTTGGGTGCTCCTAATCAAAAAAACTCCGACGGCTGGACATGGGTCTTTAAGCCATTCGGTTGATACTGAAAACCCAACTCCTACAGGAACCTAGGTCGTCCCTCAGTCGTCCCTGTTCGGGCGCCAAACTGTAAGGACTTTTTGCGCTGAGTAAGCCTCGGAACTTTTCCGACGCGAACGAGTACGTGGACAGCCTCGCTGTCCGTGTTGCATAGAGAAAACAAACACGAAAACGGGACCGCCACAAATTAACTCGAGAGGGATTTTCGACTGGGCCTGAGCGTGGGCGATCGGCGATAGCTTTTCCGGTCCGGCAAGCGTTCGTATTGCGAAGAGTAAGCCTCGGAAACGCAATACGGGAACTTGTCCGACGCGAACGAGCACGCGTACAGCCTCGTCGTCCGTGTTGCGTAGAGAAAACAAACGTCGGAAACGCAACACGAAAACGGGGCCGCCACAAATTTAACTCGCGGGGATTTCGACTGGGCCTGAGCGTGAGTAGAAAAGGCCGGCGATAGTTTCCCGCGCTTTTCTCCAGTCTGGAAAGCGTTCGTATTGCGTAGAGAAAATAAACCTCGGAAACGCAACACGAGAACTTGCCCGACCTGGAGTAGCACGTGGGTAGCTTTGGTGTCCGCGTTGCATAGAGAAAACAAAACTCGGAAACGCAATACGGTAACCTAGCCGACCCGAAAACACTCAGCAAAGTTCACTAAATTTTAGTAGCCAGGTTTGGGGGTTTAATTTCACAACTTTATCTTCCTTTTATTCACTCTTTTATTATCCCTAACCTTCGCACTCAGTATGTCGGTTTCTGGTCTCTGCTTCTTATCTTACTCTAGAGCTTGGTATGGCGTTGCCGTCCAAGGGTTTCCTGCTGCTGGTTTTGTCCTTCTGATCTGTTCAGCTCGGCTGCCGCAAAAGAATGAGACCGATCTCAGTCGATCGCGGTTCCACGTCGACACGCTTTTTCCCTTTACAGCAAGCTCGCGCTATTAACAGCACTAAGCTTGCCCTTAATCGCACGCTTTGCGCTTAACAGCACGCGCGCTTGTTCACGGGTGATTGCGATAACTTATCGATACTGTCGGCATTCGCCCGACTGGCCAGCTGCAGGATCTTGCTGATCAATACTGGTAACCTCGCGCGCGCCTATTTGAAACTAGGATAACTTAGGTTTTAGGCTTAAATATATGTAAAGTTGGTATTATAAGTGGTATATTTAAATTAACAGTACGCTGAGATATTCAATAAATGATCAATGTTTACAGCCAATACCACCAGAACCACCGAACCGCGTAGACGTGTCTTTTTGCTCGCCCTTCTGAAAGACTTCCAAAAATCTACAAAGTGACCACTAAAACTAAGAAAAATAGCGAAAAGACGCTGGCAGCAATGCCATATCCCAAGGTCAACATCTCCTTGTGATTAAAACTAAATTTAAAACCGATCTAGCTAATCAAAATCAATTAAAAATGTCGAACGCAAATAAAATATTAACAAGTGCAACCGGTAAAGCCACGAAGCCAAGTCGCGATCGGCAACAAATACAACTAGACGACGGCTGTCTTCTGCACGGAACAATGCTTACATTTCAATTGACTCATCGGAGTCAACAACAAAATCAACCTCACTGACCGATACCGAAAGAGCCCGCTCACTGTCACCAGCGATTTTATGCTCAAGTAGCGCTGCCGTTACTCAGTCGTGGAGTTCACAATGCCCGTCACCTCTCTCTCTCATCGATGCACCGACTACTTTGGCTTGTGCACCCACCAGCACTGTACCCTCTCTTACTACAGCTACGTCAACCACAAGAACAACTTTAAAGTCTGCGGCTACCCAGTGGCCTATCTCAACACCACAAGTAAAACTTAGCTCTACTGACCCTCTTACGAATAATACTCTCGTACAGACGGGGATCGATCGGTATGTACGAAGAAACAGAATGCTTAGTCCACAAATAAACATAAACTCAAAATGGGCAAAAGTACCGAAAACTTTAGGCAACACACGAACATCCGAAAACAGATTTGCTATACTTGGCGAGACCGAAGAAGACAAGGGTCAGGCGCCTCAAGTCATGAAAGCTTTAAAGCCACCGCCAATATATATTAGGAAACACAACAGTTGTGAGGAGTTAAATAATAATGAGAGTTTGGAGAATACAGCTGGTGAGCGTTTGGAGAATACAGCTGGTGAGAGTTTAGAGAATTCAGCTGGAGAGAGTTTCGAGAGAAACAAGAAGAGAGTTTGGAGAATACGGCTGGAGAGAGTTTGGAGAGAACGTGTAACGGTAGAAGGCAGCGGACTTTGGACCGAGTATGGTGCCGTGCGCAAAACCGAAAAAGGAGAAGCCGAGAATTAACGGGATATGCCGGCCTATAAATGCGGGCCGAGCGCAGGAAGCGGGATCAGTCGATCACAAGGAGTCAATCCAGCAAGATCAGTAGACAAGCAGAAAATCAGTGAATAAAACAAGTCAAGTCAACATCAGGAGGAAGCAGAGCCGCGCCGAGTCAACAGGAGCAAGATCGCTACATCAAGACGTTCGGGACTTAGAGTTGAAGTCTCCGAGCTAAGAAACAGGTAGCTGAGGTCCTTAAGGCATCACGCGGCTAAGTCCAGGCGCTTTGTTCTAATTCTTGTCGCGATTTGAGCTTGGCGTATTGCTCGGCGAATCCGACAGAAGTGAATAAAAAGAGTCCTCCGACAAAGAACCGTGGGCTCGGAAGGGAAGTTGTCCAGAACCAGCTGCCGTGCGAAATCAATTGCTTGTCGAATTCCGGCGTACGCCTGAACCGACAGGCGAGAATTGTACAGGCCCTGGTGCGACTAGCCAAGAAGGACGCGCGTCCGAACCACGGGTGTCTCGAGAGGCGTATGCGTCGAGAGCACAGTAGTTCACCGCCAGAGTCCTAGACGGGCAGCTAACCGAATCCCGAGAGCCAAAGACCCGCTGCGCCTAGTCTCACAAGAGCACGCGGACAACGGAGCCAGGATTTGCGCCGCGAGCAGAGCGAGGACATCGAGGACACGAGAACGACGAGCAGTCATCGCAGGCCCAACAACAACCAAGCTACCTTTCGACGTATCCAGTCCACGGCTAAGAGGCGAGGGCGGAAGCGTTCGTCTTGAACCTAGCGTCCTGCCACAGGGATTGCATTGGCGGCCTTCCGGCGTATGCTTGAACCGTCAGGTAAAAGCTGTGTAGGCGTCTGGTGTGACCGGCCGGGACAGATCCAGGGACAGGAGGCTGTGTCTGCGAAAGGCGTACGCTTTGAGAGCCCAGTGCCTGTTTACCCTAGTCTGGGAACGGTGACGCATCCCTAGACCCTCAAAAGCCCCGAGGCCAAAGACAGCGGAGGCGTTACGGAGCAGCGAGCAGCGAACAGCGAGGCAGCGGAGAGCGACGGTGGAGCGACCACAATTCTTCCAGGAAGGCGTTGAGATACCCATCTGTTACCATTAGTCCCAGGCCGAGGGACATGTCGGCGAATAAAGATCTTTGTAAATATCCTAACCTTCTGTGCGTTCTCACTAGACAATCGGACGGTCACGTTTATATAAATTTGGTGGGACGAACAACACAAATCTTCTGAGCTAGACGCATGATACTCGTAGCGAGCAGACATTAAAAATCAGTTCGTTACATCTGGCGCCCAAAACGTGATTGTCCGGTCGGTGAGAATCAGCAAATAAACAGAAAATGGGGAAAAGATGGATATATCTCCTCAAGAAAGAGGATTTCGCCAAAATAGGAGCCAAGTTAGGCATCACTTTGGAGGGAAGAACGGATGACATGAGGAAAGCCCTCTCAGAGTACCTAACGAGGAAAAAGGATGACCAAGGAGTAGCAAAGATCTGGGCTGAGCTGGAAGAGAAATACGACGATAAGCCAGGCCCAACAATCAAATTGCTGAACCCTGACGCCGAGGAGCTTATAGCAAGTCTTGGAGTGGACAGCATGAAGGAAGCTGGCAGGAGTTGAAACACAAGCCAAGAAAGAAAATCAGGGCAGCAAAGACCTAGCACACCAGATTACGCCAAAGTCGCAAAGCAAGTGAGAGAATGGTCGTTCAAATTCGATGGCACAGAGAAGCCACTGGAATTTCTAGAACAGGTGGAGTGGTACGCGAACACATACGGTCTAAACCTAAACATGATCCCAAGTGCAATGCCAGAGCTGTTGCAAGGCAAAGCTCTGAAATGGTTTATTTCAAACAATAAACATTGGAGGACATGGGGAGATTTCAGCGAAAGTTTCCAGACGTACTTTCTGCCGAGAGGGTTCTTCTCGAAGTTGGCAGACAAGGTGAAACAGCGGAAACAAGGTTTCAGGGAACCGTTCAAAGATTACATGGTGGACATGCAGACTTTGATGAGGCCACTCGGGTACTCGCCAAAGGAGACCCTAGAAATAATCAAGGACAACTGCACACCAGACCTGAGAATCTCACTAAGAACGTACAAAGTGGATGATCTGGACACATTAATGATCCTGGCTGACGAGTACGAAGGACTGGACAAAGAACGAGAAGAATTCGTTCACGAACACAAGTTCTCTCGAAACAAAATCGCAGCACCACCACAAACTACATGCAGGAGATGCGAAGACAACTCGGTAAACCAAACACCGTCCTACGGCCAGTGGACACCGGCCAATTTAACACAACAAAGGCAGCCAACGAACACATTATGGAGGCCACCAAACACCACTCAGGTAGCACGCAACCAAATGCCAAGACCCACCAACGCACAGACCCACATAATAAACCCACAGGAGGCATGTCGCCGATGTGGAGGACACGAACTGGGCACGAGGATGCAGAAACCAAAGAGTACTGTTCTGCTGGGTGTGCGGCAAGGTTGGCATCAGGAGCGCAGAGTGCTGCCAAAAAGCGGGAAATGGGCAGCGATCCCAGTCGCAGAGAGGCGAACAGGGGTCGCAAAGTGCCTCCTCTCCAAACTAACTGGCAATTTGATCGAGGAAGAGCAGCAGTTATCCGTGTACGTTGAAATTGAAGGCGTCGCATACAAGGCCACAGTTGACACGGGAGCTACGTCAAGTTTCATCAACGAGGAACTAGCGGATAGACTGGCTGACAAAGAAAGGATCACAAGGACAAGACGGCAAGTTAGGTTGGCGGACGGCAGATGCAGCAGAATAAGCTCACAGCTCGAGATCACGGTGGAATTTGGAAACAAGCAATTGAAGATGAATCTGCTAATACTTCCAGGAGTAGTGGATGAACTAGTGCTGGGGTGGAATTTCCTCACGGGAGTCGGGGCGGAAATAAAATGTGCCGGGCATGAATTGCGAATACCGGCAAGAAAACGGCATAATGGATGTCTGGAAGAAAGGCTGTCGGTGGCGGTAGATTCACACGTAAGTGATGAAGAGGACATTGAAAAATTCTTCGACGAACAGTTAGCAGAAGTCAGCACCATGTCAGGAACATCTACAGTGGCCGAGCACCAAATCACCATGAAAGACGACAAGCCAATCAAACAGGGGTATTATCCTAAGAACCCAAGAGTCCAAGGAGAGATCAACGCAAACGTGGACGAGTTGTTACAAATGGGCTTCATAGAACATTCAAGAAGTCCATACAGCTCGCCCATCGTAATGGTGAAAAAGAAGACGGGCAAGTGGAGGCTATGCGTTGATTTCAGGCAAATAAACGCGAAGTCCATAAAAGATGCCTACCCGATGCCGCGGATTAATTATATTCTGGACCAACTCAGAGAGGTCCAAATACATAAGCAGTCTAGACCTGCAAGTCCCTTTGGAGATAAATAGTCGGCAATATACGGCGTTTACAGTACCCGGGCAAGGCTTATTCCAATGGAAAGTAATGCCTTTCGGACTGCATTCAGCATCGGCCACGTTCCAAAGGGCTCTAGATCAGGTAATCGGCCCGGAGATGTCACCATAAGCGTTTGCATACCAAGATGACATCATTGTGATCGGACGCACGCTGAAAGAACACATGGAGAATCTAAAGGAAGTGTTCAGGCGCCTCAAGGAAGCAAACTTAAGAATAAACGCCGATAAATGCAAATTCTTCAAGCAAGATTTGCTTTACCTATGACACCGAGTTACTAGCGAAGGGATAGGCACAGATCCCGAGAAGGTAGCGGCCATAGCCGAACTAGAGCCACCGTCGACAGTACGCGAACTACGGCAATACCTAGGCGTAGCTTCATGGTACCGACGATTTGTGCTAGATTTTGCGCGTATAGTAAAACCACTGAATGATCTTCTACGCAAAGGCACAAAGTGGATATGGACGCCGGAACACCAACAGGCCTTCGAAGAGGTAAAAGCACGACTGGTAGCCGATCCAGTGCTGGCGTGCCCAGATTTCGAGAAAAAGTTCATCCTTCAGACAGACGCCAGCGACTACGGATTAGGTGCAATCCTGACGCAAGAGACAGAGGACGGCGAAAGGGTAATTTCATACTCAAGCCGGACACTAAACGGCGCGGAGAAAAATTACTCCACAACAGAAAAAGAGTGCTTGGCAATCGTGTGGGCAATCAGGAAGCTGAAGCTGTACTTCGAGGGCTACCATTTTAAAGTGGTTACAGACCACATGGCTTTAAAGTTGTTAAACAGCATAGAAAGCCCCTCTGGAAGGATAGCAAGATGGGCCCTGGAGTTACAGCAGTACGACTTTGAGATAGCGTACAGGAAAGGACAGCTGAACGTGGTGGCAGACGCCCTATCCCGACAACCGTTGCCGGAGACTCTTAGGGCCATGAAAGACGCATCGGAAAAACCAACCAATAGCTGCAGCTGGATCAGGAGTATGTGCGAGAAAATAAAGGCCCAACCACAAAAATATCCAGACTATGTAATGGAAGGCGAGTCTCTCTATAGGCACATTCCTCACAGAGCGGGCAATGAAGATGTCGTGGCTTGGAAACTGTGCGTTCCGCATGGTCTAAGGCAATCCGTACTGGAAGAAAACCACGACTCCCCATCCGCTGGTCATGTTGGGAGCAGAAGAACAATAGCACGCCTGGCAGAAAGTGAGTGAGTAGTCAGTGAGTGTAGACGTGTTTTCAATTACCTCCTGAGTTTTTCCAATTAGAAAGCCTTAAACAGCCCTGAAAAGGTAAACAAAGTGAACAGCGTGATCCCCAGGCGGTACGTACCAGGGTGGGTCTGTGCGTTGAGTACACCATATTTTAGCGTTTAGATAAGTTAAAACTGGTGCTCCACCGTGGGTAGAGGGGAGAGGGGTCGCCAAGACTCTTTTTTCTCCCGCTCTCTTCCCACTGGGAAAACAAAAACAAAGTTTTCCCGCGGGCGATCTGCGAGTTTCCCTTTTTTGGCAACTGGACAAACAGCTGATCACTCCGATAGTGCTGGAAAGCGCTCAATCCACAGCCAGAATCGGAAACAGAAACCAGCCGCTACTATCAGCTAGGAAAAATTGCATAATTCTAGGCCGAGCTCAACCAGTAGATATTCAACTCGTAGCAGTCAGCTTTTGAAAGGGTTGAAGCGTTGAGTTCAAAAGGCCGATCTTCTACACTAGTCTAGATAGGGGAATTAGGGGCAGCAAGTCAAGGATCCGACAAATTCCAACAGCGACACGAAGATTTCCAGCAAGTAGCCGACAGAAACCCTAAGGGAAATTAAAAAAGGCAGCTCAGGGCCAGACCAGACGCCATCGTGGTTGCAAGAGTCGGGGAGATTACCTACGCGGAACTTCTCAAGGCCGTTAAAGGAGACTCCACGCTAAAACACGTCAGTGGGGACGTACAGACCATCCGTAAGACGACCAAGGGAGATCTTTTGCTGCAGCTGAAGAAGTCTCCAGACCACAGCGCGGAGGAGGTTAAAAAGGCAGTCGGAAACGCTCTCGGGGTTAAAGTAGTTGTAAGGGCCCTGACCGAGCAAACCAGATTTGAGGTCATGGACTTAGACGAAGTCACAACCAAGGAGGAGATAGTGGAGGCTCTAAACAGTAAGCTAGGCGATACCCCTCTTTCGGAGGAGGCCGTAAAGTCGCTGAGAGCCACCAGAAACGGCCTGCAGATAGCCACACCAATGTTGCCAACACCCACAGCGAACAAGCTGGTAAACTTGGGGAAAATAAGGATTGGATGGGTGATCTGCCGGATTAAAACCATTTTTTCGCCAAAACGCTGCTATAAGTGTCCCGCGTTCGGCCATATCTCGTCGAACTGCACGGAAAAAACGGATTTGCGCTGAGCATGTTTCAAGTGTGGTGGAAAAGACCACGAGGCCAGAAGCTGCAATAGGGACCCACATTGCCTACTCTGCGCGCCGAAAAGAGATCTTCCAACAAACCACGCGTCTGGGAGCTTTTAATGCCCAACGTATGTCGAGGCGGTAAAATCTCAACAAAGATGCTAAGGGTCATGCAGCTAAACCTCAACCACTGCAGGGTGGCCCAGGACCTTCTCACCCAAACAATTTCCGAGCTCAAAATAGACCTGGCAATTTTGAGCGAACCCTATAAAGCAATTAGATCCAACACGTGGGTCACGGATCAATTGGGAAAAGCAGCAATCTGGACATGTGGGCAACCGGCCCAACATCTAGCATGCGTGAAAGCATCAAAAGGCTACGTAAGGGCGAAGCTAAAAGACGTTTGGATTTTTAGCTGCTACTTTCCACCCAGCTGGACACTAGAGGAGTTTAGCGAGACGATAGACAGCCTGGCAATCGACATAAGAGCACACTCGCCTGCGATTGTTGCCGGGGACTTCAATGCGAGGTCAACTGAGTGGGAGTCAGCCTCAACAAACGCCAGAGGAAGAGTGGTCACTGAGACGTTCGCATCGCTGGACGTTGTCCTACAAAACAGGGGTTCTACCCCTACATTTAGGAGAGCGGGAGCGCAGTCCATAATCGACCTTACCTACTTAAGCGCAAGCTTGGCGGCGACGGCGACCTGGGAAATTAGCGAGACCTACACGGCGAGCGACCATAGTGCAATTATAAGCACCATCCGCATGAGAAGAACCGCCACACCGACAATTACTCGAGGACACTACAAAGAAAATACGCTCGACATACCAGCATTTAGGGCGGCCCTGGAAGGGATGGAATTAGCGGAAAACGAACGGGCATTGATGGAAAAGGTCAAGGAAGCCTGCGACGCCAGCATGCAGCGCAGTAAAAGCTTCAAGGGGCGCAAGCCAGTCTACTGGTGGAACCAAGCGATTGAGGAGGCACGCCGCGAATGCATAAGCGCTAGGAGAGCCTACCATAGGGCCCGCGGAACCGAAACCTTCCAGATACTCAGGGAAGTTTTCACCCAAAAGACGAAGATCCTAAAGCGGAAAATAAAAAGCAGCAAAAGGCGGTGCTTCCTGCAACTCTGCGATGAAGCAGAAAACGACTTGTGGGGAAAGGCCTACAAGGTGGTAATGAAAACAAGAGAGAACGCTATAGTCGGGGTCATAGTGGTAAAAAAGTCCATAGCTGAGGTAGAAAGCTCTACAAACGCAGCAATCAGCATGATAAGTGAGTGGCTACAAATCATAGGACTTGAACTGGCTGAGCAGAAAACCGAGGCGGTACTCATCAGCAGCAGGAAAAAAGTGGAAACGGCACGAATCACTGTGGGCGGAGCCCAAGTGGAGACGAAAAGGGCTATAAAATACCTAGGTGTCATGCTGGACACCAGGCTGTCCTACAGGGAGCACCTGCAGGCGGTTCATAAGAGGGCACACGGAGTCACGATGGCAGTGTCCCGAATGATGCTTAACCATAGAGGCCCAAAATCCACGAGCAGGAAGCTACTGTTTAACGTAGCAAAGTCGTCCATCATGTATGCAGCACCAATATGGGCCGAGGCGACAACAAAAAAGAGCTACATAAAGGGTATAGAGTCGGACTACAGAATAGGAGCTCTTAGGGTAGCCTCCGCCTTCCGCACGGTCGCTACAGAGGCCATTCTGGTCATCAGTGGTATAACACCAGTCGAGCTCGCAGTTGTTGAGGCCAAGGAGAACTTTGAAGCGAGAAAATTAGCTGACACACAGGCGGACCACCGCTTGGCAAAACTAAGGTCAAGAACAAAGTCCCTTGAAAACTGGCAGCAGAGATGGGATAGGGCAGAAACCGGCCGGTGGACGCACCGACTCATCCCCAATATAGCGGCTTGGCGAAATATAGCACACGGCGAACTAACGTTCCATCTGACACAGGTGGTGAGCGGACATGGATGCTTTAAGGAGTATTTACATCGCTTCGGCCACGAGACAAGCCTAATCTGCGATATCTGCGGAACAGTGGAAAATGCCGAACACGCACTAACCACTTGTGTCAGGTTCGGAGAAGAGCGCCGAAGCTGAACAAATCCTGGGGACCCCGATCACAGTGGAGGGACTTGTTCCTAGTATGCTGGAGAGCCAGGATAACTGGACAGCTATATGCAGTCTGTCTGCGGAAGTCACGACGGAACTGAGGAGGCTGGAACGCATAAGGAACGAGAGGTCCTAAACAGGCCAGCCAGCCTTGCGAAGCAATGCTTCACGGCAGTCCCGCAAGTCTGGATATCATATGTATATTTATTTATTTTGTCTATGTATGTAATTTATGAATAAAAAAAAAAAAAAAACGCCTGGCAGCCCGGTACTACTGGCCCGGAATGCACAGAGATGCCAGGACCCACGTACGCAAGTGTGAAGTTTGCCTAAAATACAAGCCCAATCAGCTGCTGGCTGCAGGAAAAATGCTCACTCAGGTACCAGAGGAACCATGAGCAACAGTATGTGCGGATTTCGTCGGGCCATTGCCAAGATCAAAGCACGGAAACCAGATGATACTGGTGTTAATCGATGGGTTTTCCAAATGGACTGAAATTGTGCCACTACGGACAGCGACAGCAGAGACCCTACAGAGGGCGTTCAGAGAACGTGTAATATCAAGGTTCGTGGCTCCAAAGATAGTGATAACCGACAACGGAGTACAGTTCACCAGTCGATCCTTTAAAAGATTCCTTAGCGAAATGGGAATAAAACAGCAATTCACGGCGCCCTACACACCGCAGGAAAACCCAACAGAACAGGCTAACCGTACGGTAAAAACAATGATAGCTCAACTCGCAGGGCAGAACTAGGGACGAGAACTGGCCAGAAATTATGCTAGCAGTGAACTCATGCATATCTGAGTCAACTGGATACTCCCCAGCGTTTCTCACACAAGGCCGGGAACCCCGTTTGCCTAACGCATTATATGACAGAGAAACGTTAGGCTCGGGGAGAAACACAGAGACTCCAGACGAGAAGGCCGCTAAGTTAAAAGAAATCTTTGAAATCGTACGGCGAAATATGGAGAAAGCATCCCAGGACCAAGCCAGACATTACAATCTGAGGAGGAGGCAGTGGACACCAGAGGTGGGCAGCATAGTGTGGGCCAAAGAACACCACCTATCCAAAGCAGCCGATGGGTTTGCGACGAAACTAGCCCCGAGGTACGATGGTCCTTACCAGGTTGTAGACTTCGTCTCGCCGGTAATCTGCAAAATACGCCACACACATTCGAAGAAAGAGCGGACTATTCACATTGGCAAGCTTAAGCAGCAACAAACAGAAACGGCACAAAAGCAGACGGCGGACACATCGGAGGACTAGGACAAGGAGTTCACAGACTGCGAGGCAACAGGAGTAGGCGTCAGGCCGAAGCAAGAGTCATCCATACGCCACGCAGAAAGGATAATCACCAGGATAAGACACGGAATATAAATGAAAAACGATGCTAGGGACCCCGACTACGAGGCAAACGGATTCAGCGTCAGGCATACGCCCGAGTCATCCATCGATACGCCGCGTAGATAACGTGTAACAAAAAAAAAAAAAATAAGGGGACCTATACAACGAGGCAGGCAGATTCGGCATCGGTCATACACCTATACGCCGCATAGCACAGGGAAAACACAAGGAAGGATGTACAAGGATCCCAAAACAGGGCAGAAGGATTCATCGTCGGGCATAAGCCAGAGTAATCCGCCTATACGCCGCGTAAATAGGGTACCCAATGAAAACAAAAGGACAGAACCCATGCAACGAGGCAAGCACATTCAGCATCGCGCATACGCCCAAGTCATCCACCTATACGCCGCGTAGCACAGGGAAAACACAAGGAAGGGCTAACAAGGATCAAAAACGGAGCAGACGGATTAATCGGGCATACGCCAGAGTCATCCGCCTATAAACCACGTCAATAAAAAACAAGAGAGAACGCTATAGTCGGGTGCCCCGACTATCAGATACCCGTTACTCAGGTAAAGGGAGTGCGAGGGAGATGGAGATAGAAACTTTGATCACGCATAACTTTTTAACGAATGGTCCGATTTGAAAAATTTCTTCTACATTTCGATAGGTATTGATAAACACAATAAAACTGCATTTTTACTTTTCCGAAATATTAAAATTTTTAAAATCGTATATGAGCGATTGTGGGCGTTAAAGGGGGCGTGGCACCTTTTTGAAACAAACTTGCGCTGCGTAGGAACTCCTAGAATCTGCATGCAAAATGCCAATCTTCTAGCTTTTATAGTTTCCGAGATCTCAGCGTTCATACGGACGGACAGACGGACATGGCTATATCGACTCGGCTAGTGACCCTGATCAAGAATATATATACTTTATAGGGTCGGAAACGCTTCCTTCTAGCTGTTACATACTTTTGCACGAATACAATATACCCTTTTACTCTACGAGTAACGGGTATAAAAAAAAAAAACCAACAACAACAAGAAAAATAAATAATAAGTAAATAATGTATTAATGATACGACAAACTTACAAACTTACGGATCTTACCCGGACAGACGTGGAGGCCATCCACTCGGCCATGCGAGAGGCACAACAGCAGGCTAAGAGGAAGCGGGAGGCCGAGGAGGAGGAAGAAGAGAGGCAGCAGGCAGCAAGGCAGCGGCAAAGGTATGCCGAGGCGCAGTGGGAGGCGGTCCTCCGTGCTGCACAGCAGGAGGAGGAGCTTCTCTGGGCAGGACCCGTCCTAATGGAAGCCTCGCCCGGGATGCTCGGAGTCCCTCCCACTCCCCGCTTCCTGCCCGACGAAGTGGAGGAGGAGGTGCCAGCCCCCCCAAAGTGGACACCCATCCGCCCACCCACGTTCCGTCATGTCCCGCTCTACTGGGAGCAGGATGAGGAGCCAACGGCGAGCCCACCCACGTCGCAGCAGGAGGGGGAGAACCCAGCCGAGCCATCTCCGCCCGGACAGGCCCACAGCGGAGAAGGAAGCGAAGAGGAACCCCAGGAGGCAACCCCAGAGGGTAGGCAGGAACAGCAGGACACGCACGGGCCCCAAGGATGGTGTTTCCGTACGGAGATACCCATGGCCCACGTTAGCCATGCCCTGAATTCCTTCACGGTGCAAGGGGTCCTTTGGAGGCAACATGCCGTGACGTGGTCCTGGGCGGAAGGACCAACGCCGACCGAGGATGCGGAGGGGACACCTAAACCCCCACCCAACCCCAGAGACCCCCGCCTACGTGTGGGACAAGCCCACGTGACTCCGCCGACACCACCGACCTCGGCCGAGTCCCTATCGGCAGACGGCGGTAGGTCGGCGCAGGAGGAGGGGCCTGTAGAGAAAGGCCCGTGGGAGTGGCCCGATCCCGTGCCTGGAGGAAGGCCGAAGTTGGCCAGACAGAGTTCCGCGCCGGACGGAACCATCAGGCCTCCTTTTGTGCGGCAAGTGTCGTTGCCCGACGAACGTCGGTGGATGGAGGTCCGGAGGCAGGAGTGGCCCTCGGAGATCGAGGCGGCACCGGCGGTTCTAGCCGCGCGACGAAGGGGCGGGAAACAGTGCGTCCTGGTGCAGCGGGGCGGACACCGATTCCGAGTACGGCTGAGGCCGTCAGGTATGAGGGTGTATAAACAATAAAAGGAACACAAACCTAAAATAAAAATATGTTTGGCACTGGGTGAACGGGGTAAACATCACGAACGCGCACAAAAACACACAAAATAAGAACACAATAAAAAAAAGGGGTTGTATATTTGCATAAAGAAAAACCTGAAAAAAAAGGAGAAATGCATTAAGTTCGGCCCACCAAGAAGAAGCGGCGAGGTACTCACTGTGATATACATGTGTGATGAGGGGTGCCGGCCAGCTGAGCGGGGGGAATCGAAGAAGCGGTGATAGTTCTGCCCGTCCTGGTACGCGTCCAAGGGCCACGGCCGAGGGCAAAGGTGAGGCGTGTGGGGGAAGGCTAAAAGGAAGAGAGAGTAAAAGTAAGAACAGAGAAAGCAAGGAGAAAAGAAGAAAACTTACCGGAGAAAATTTCCTAGCACGCTGCACGTCAAAAGGGATGGGGGCGCTTCGATTTATAAGTGGTCGATTGGCACTAGACGATAGTGTCGCTCGATGGGCACAGAAAACTGGAGATGACGGCATAGGAAGGGTCACACTGAAAAATATCGCCACTACCGGATGGCAACTCTGCACTAATTCGAATCATCGAGATCGACTGGAAAACCGATCGGGAAAGCGGTAGTGTGACCAGACAACGAAAGAAAGGAGATGCTTAGAACGCGAAGTATTTGGGGGAAACATCTTGGGCGGGACATTCAAAGGAGATACGAAGGAGAACACGAGACGTCTATGGGGAAACATCTTGGGCGGGAGAAGGAATGGAGCATCGGCGCTGTGGAACTCAAGTACGAGCTGTGAGCGTCGAGGGAACCATTTGGAGGAGCAAAAAAGACTCGAAGGCTACAAGGATTTACAAGAAAGACAGCCGGAGAGAAGAAAGTCAAGTCTATGGGGGAAACATCTTGGGCGGGAAAAGGAATGGAGCATCGGCGCTGTGGAACTCAGGTACGAGCTGTGAGCGTCGAGGGAATCATTTTGAAAGGAGCAAGAGGACTCGAAGGCTACAAGAATTTACAAGGAAGACAGCCGGAGAGGAAAATCAAGTCTATGGGGGAAACATCTTGGGGCGGAAACTACATAGAACGAGAAGGAGCGACGTCGAGGGAAGGAGGACCAACATCAGCGATCCAGAACAGCGGATCCAAGGAGAACTCCAAGATAGCAGCCGGAGAAGAAGTGCAAGTCTCATTTTGTTCCTGAAGAAAGGGGAGAATGTGATGAGTTAAATACCTCCTCACAAATAAATGAGAGTTTGGAGAATACAGCTGGTGAGCGTTTGGAGAATACAGCTGGTGAGAGTTTGGAGAATTCAGCTGGAGAGAGTTTGCAGAGAAACAAGATGAGAGTTTGGAGAATACGGCTGGAGAGAGTTTGGAGAGAACGTGTAACGGTAGAAGGCGGCGGACTTTGGACCGAGTATGGTGCCGTGCGCAAAACCGAAAAAGGAGAAGCCGAGAATTAACGGGATATGCCGGCCTATAAATGCGGGCCGAGCGCAGGAAGCGGGATCAGTCGATCACAAGGAGTCAATCCAGCAAGATCAGTAGACAAGCAGAAAATCAGTGAATAAAACAAGTCAAGTCAACATCAGGAGGAAGCAGAGCCGCGCCGAGTCAACAGGAGCAAGATCGCTACATCAAGACGTTCGGGACTTAGAGTTGAAGTCTCCGAGCTGAGAAACAGGTAGCTGAGGTCCTTAAGGCATCACGCGGCTAAGAGTAGGCGCTTTGTTCTAATTCTTGTCGCGATTTGAGCTTGGCGTATTGCTCGGCGAATCCGACAGAAGTGAATAAAAAGAGTCCTCCGACAAAGAACCGTGGGCTCGGAAGGGAAGTTGTCCAGAACCAGCTGCCGTGCGAAATCAATTGCCTTGTCGAATTCCGGCGTACGCCTGAACCGACAGGCGAGAATTGTACAGGCCCTGGTGCGAATAGCCAAGAAGGACGCGCGTCCGAACCACGGGAGTCTCGAGAGGCGTATGCGTCGAGAGCACAGTAGTTCACCGCCAGAGTCCTAGACGGGCAGCTAACCGAATCCCGAGAGCCAAAGACCCGCTGCGCCTAGTCTCACAAAAGCACGCGGACAACGGAGCCAGGAGCCGCGAGCAGAACGAGGACATCGAGGACACGAGAACGACGAGCAGTCATCGCAGGCCCAGCAACAACCAAGCTACACTCCGACGTATCCAGTCCACGGCTAAGAGGCGAGGGCGGAAGCGTTCGCCTTGAACCTAGCGTCCTGCCACAGGGATTGCATTGGCGGCCTTCCGGCGTATGCTTGAACCGTCAGGTAAAAGCTGTGTAGGCGTCTGGTGTGACCGGCCGGGACAGATCCAGGGACAGGAGGCTGTGGCTGCGAAAGGCGTACGCTTTGAGAGCCCAGTGCCTGTTCACCCTAGTCTGGGAACGGTGACGCATCCCTAGACCCTCAAAAGCCCCGAGGCCAAAGACAGCGGAGGCGTTACGGAGCAGCGAGCAGCGAACAGCGAGGCAGCGGAGAGCGACGGTGGACCGATCACAATTATTCAAGGAAGGCGTTGAGATACCAATCTGTCACCATTAGTCCCAGGCCGAGGGACAAGTCGGCGAATAAAGATCTTTGTATATCCTAACCTTCTGTGCGTTCTCACTAGACAATCGGGCGGTCACGTTTATATAAATTTGGTGGGACGAACAACACAAATCTTCTGAGCTAGCCGCACGATACTCGTAGCGAGCAGACATTAAAAATCAGTTCGTTACACAGTGTCGATCTGATCAATAAGCTTAAACAAGTAATCGGGCCTAACCACTTCTATATCAATACCCTAAAAAGAGGAAACATATTAGAAGCAAAACTCCAGGTTAACAACGAAGGCAACTTCCGTTCTGTAACAAGATATCTCGACAATGAGCTTATAAATTACTACACTTACCAACTAAAAAGTAAGAAAGGCCTACAAGTTGTACTTAAAGGTATAGAATCGACTGTTGCGGTAGCAGAAATAGCTGAAGGCCTCACGGAAAATGGCATCGACGTTAAGCACATCGTGAACATAGTGAACAGGGATAAAATTCCCCAACCACTGTTTAAGATTGAGCTGGCCCCAGAGACGAAACCTCTAAAGAAAAATGCAGTGCATCCTATTTATAATCTGCAATATCTTCTTCACCGAAGAATCACCGTAGAGGAACCGCATAAGCGGAACGGCCCCGTACAGTGTACAAACTGCCAGGAGTTCGGGCATACAAGAACCTACTGCACCCTGCGTCCAGTTTGTGTCGCCTGTGGAAATTTGCATTGCATTGAAGCATGCCTGGGAAACAAAGAAGACCCTACTCTGAGGAAATGCAGTAACTGTGGGGGAAATCATACTGCCAACTACCGGGGCTGTCCCGTCTACAAAGAACTCAAGAGCCGCCTAAATCAGAGACGCAGTAATCCATTCGCCGCTCAACACTCTGCCCAACCAAACATCTTCACCCCATCAACATCCACTCCTGGTGTCTCCTTTGCCAACGCACTCCGCTACCCTGGAATCTCACAAACATCTACCGCCCAACCTGCAGCATTGCGTCCACAGCCACCCATACCAAACCTAAATAATTTTCCGCTCTTAAGCCAAAATGGCCGAACAACAACTCAACCTTCTACGCAGCAAAACCAAACTCTTCCCCCACAAACACTTAGCGGTCTAGAATCTACACTAGCTACTCTTGCAAACGTCATGATGACGATTCAAAGTTCCCTTCAAGAACTACTGCGAAACCAGAGCCTTCTAATGGAACTGCTAATCAAACAAAAGTCTGTATAAATGGATTCCTTAAGAATATGCTTCTGGAACGCAAACGGCGTTTCCCGGCACAAAAACGAACTCCTACAGTTCCTAAACAGCCACAATATCGATATCATGCTACTTTCTGAAACCCATCTAACTAATAAAAACTACTTCCATATCATCGGATATATATTCCACGCGACCAACCACCCGGACGGTAAAGCACACGGAGGTACCGGTGTACTCATAAAACAACGCATAAAACATCAACCCTTGGAGACATTCGCTACTAACTACCTGCAGGCCACATCCCTACGTATAAACCTAATTGGCGGCCCACTTACCCTATCCGCCATATATTGCCCCCCACGCTTCAGTATTGCAGAAAATGAGTTTATGAATTTCTGCAACTCACTAGGACGCTGCTTTATAGCTGCCGGTGATTATAACGCAAAGCATCCCCACTGGGGATCTCGTCTTATCAACCCCAAAGGCCGCCAATTATACAACGCTATCATCACTCCTGGTAATACGCTTGACTTTGTCTCACCAGCTAGGCCTACATACTGGCCCACAGATCCAAATAAACAACCTGACATTATCGATTTCGCTGTTATTAGAAGAGTCTCGCACAGGCTGATAAACATTACAACCTTAGAAGAGCTTACATCGGACCATTCGCCAGTTCTCCTCTGTCTATCTGAACAGCCGCAGCTTCTGGAACGCCCCCAAAATCTAACATCAAACAAAACAAACTGGCTGAAGTACAAAAAATATGTAAGTGCACACATCGAACTTGATCCTGAAATTTCCTCTGAATCTGACATTGATAAGTCGCTTAAACACCTCACGGACGTAATGTCCTCTGCCGCCAAACATTGTACGCCAGAACCCACATCCACAAACCCGCTAAGAGCTGTACGCTCAAGTATACAGATCGAGTCTCTACTACTTGAAAAACGTAGACTTCGCAGAGACTGGCAGACTCATCGGTCCCCAGCTACTAAGAAAAGACTTAATGAAGCATCTCGAAAATTGTCGAAGGCCCTCTCTACCGAAAAGAACCAGGCCCAACGGGCCTACATTGCGAAACTATCCCCGACGGGTAATAAATTCCCACTATGGAGAGCTCACCCAAACATGCAACCACCAATTGGCCAATTCGATCACAAACAGGTGCCTGGGCGCGCAATGACGAAGAAAGAGCTAACACCTTTGCCCATCACTTGGAAAACGTCTTCAAGCCCCACCCGCCATCCAACCAATTCACTCTACCGAATGTCTCGCTAGCGTCGCCGTCCTCCCCAGTTACCCTTGAAACCAGCACAATACTTAAGGCTATTAAAGAACACATAAACCCAAAAAAGGCTCCTGGTCACGATTTTATTTCTCCAAAAATGATAATTGAATTACCTGCATGCGCAGTCAGATGCATCGCATTTATATTTAATTCAATATTGAAATGGGGCTACTTTCCTGACCAATGGAAAAAGTCTGTCATTACAATGATCCCGAAGCCAGGAAAAGACAAATCCTAGCCTTTCTCGTACCGGCCCATCAGTCTGCTCCCATGTCTATTAAAGCTATTTGAAAAACTGCTTCTTGTTCATCTAGTAACACATCTTCAAAACAACAGAACGATCCCTCTGCACGAATTCGGATTTAGGGAAAAGCATGGAACTATCGAACAGGTAAACCGCTTAACATCTGAAATTCGCACGGCTTTCGAACACAAGCAATATTGCAGTGCCTTATTTCTGGACGTATTACAGGCATTTGATCGCGTCTGGATCGACGGTCTGGTATACAAAATCAAAACCCTCCCACCGGAAAACACTCACAGGTTGATTGAGTCATACCTCAGAAACAGAGTTTTCACCGTGAGATGTAAAACCTTCACTTCAACCATCCGTAACATCGAAGCTGGAGTACCCCAAGGAAGTGTGCTTGGACCAATCTTGTACATCCTTTACACGGCAGACATTCCAACAAGCCGCCAGACCCTCATCTCAACCTTTGCTGACGACACTGCCATTGTCAGCCGCTCGAAATGCCCAAAAACAGCTACAGCCCATTTAAAAGAACACCTGGTAGCTGTAGAAAAATGGCTCGCAGACTGGCGTATCAAAGTCAACGAGCAAAAGTGTAAGCACATTACATTTACACTAAACTTGTCGAAATGCCCACCACTGACGCTAAACAACAAGCCAGTTCCACAAGCAGACGAAGTCACCTATCTCGGCATACACCTAGACAGGAGGCTTACCTGGAGAAAGCATATAGAAGCAAAGAAGACCCATTTAAAACTAAAGGCCAGCAGCCTTCACTGGCTCATGAACTACCGCTCCCCCCTTCCACTCGAATATAAAGTACTACTGTATAACTCGTGCTTAAAGCCGATCTGGACCTACGGTTCCGAGCTCTGGGGAAACGCAAGCAGCAGCAATATAGAAATTATTCAAAGAGTACAATCAAAGACCCTACGAACAATAACTGGAGCCCCCTGGTACATCCGCAATGCAAACATCCAGAGAGACCTGGATATAAATCCCGTAAATTGTTTCCAGAAAAATTAAATATGAAGCCAGATTATCAAATCACCCAAACCTGCTTGCCAGACAACTCAACCGGCTAAGCTATCATTCCCGTCTACAGCGGAATGATTTCCCACCCCTCTTCAATAACATAAATTAACGTAACATAGATTAAGATTTGAAAACTTATTGTTAGTCTCTTAAGTAATAGAGAAGATCCAATAAATAAGAATTAAGTATAAAAAAAAAAAAAAAATGTTTACAGCAACGTTCTTAGCTTCTAATTTTAACTTAAGCAACTGAAGACAACTTTAGGCAACTATGACGACTTTTTAATGCGACCGCTTTTTACGACTTCCTTCTGCGAATGAATCTTCGTCGTAATTCCTTCTCCGGTTTCTCATTCAGCTGTTCTCTAGATCGCTGAATACCATTCACAACGAGGGAGTTGTATACTAGCTGTCCTCTTCTGCCTTAACCCTATACATTTATATTTAAAAACTTAACATCTAATGAGTCCTTCAGTGGCTGGAATTTAATAATGCCTTCAATGGCTGAGATACTGGGTTTAAGTGTGTGAGATGAGAGGCGCCTTAAGCGTCCTCACAACCGGAAGAAAATGAAAATTGTTTTGATAAAACCCACCGATGGGAATAAACGAAACAAAAATACAAAATTCGAAGCGCAGGAAAAAAACACGTCCGTTCACTTTGAAAGTCAAAGACGATAGAAAATATTTAAAGGAAAAATTTAAGTTCAAAAATATCAAATTAATTTGTATCTTCTAAATATAAAAAGAGACTTTAATTAACTTAGATTAATTTTGTAAATTTAATTGAATATTTTAATTGATTGAAGTCATTGAATTAACACGAGATCACACGTCTCTTAAATTTTAATTTCTTCTATAACACAACGTTGAATTCCACTTAACTTTCATCACACTTACACTTACTGTGAAGTGAACCCGACTATTAGCTAGTTTCTTCTGCTCGTCATCTCAGACTCATCAGCTTTCTACGGGGATGGAAGTAGAGCGTCAAAAACTCCTCAATGTTACGATCAGAGAAGCTGTTGCAATTGTGAGTTGCCAAACTTAATTGGTTTTGGCATAGATGGAGTTCTATCGTTAATGCTTCTATAGTGTGTGAAAGTTCAGAAAGTATTTGTCTGTTGAAAAACACTTTGGTTTTTCAGATATGCAGACTAGTAAATACAATAATAATAAATTTTGTAAATTGCTGAATTTGTAGGGCGTGTTACACCACTTTCGGATTAAGTGTTGGTATTTGTTGACCTTTTGAAATTAATTAAAGTTATTAATTAAACTCTTTGGTTATATTTTAATTTCTTATATGACACAACGTTTTTTTCACTCAACAAAATCTGCAGAATCGGCATTTTCGTTTTGCGTTGTGGCTGCTGCTTTTGGGGTCTTGACCGTTATGTCAATGTTGCAATGTTGTCGGTTGATATGTTGCAATATTCCGCAGAAAAAAATATTTCTGTAATCTTAGGTTTCTCCTACTTACTTGTTTTTACACCTTTATCTGATCACGAAATTGTTTATGGCCTTTCGATTATTACAATAACGTATTGCCTTATCATTCATTTTTTCTTGGAAAGAAGAATTAAAAGGGCCACTTGTCAGGCTTTCTCTTGACCGAAATTGTGGGATCCCGCCTAATTCGGGGCGTCTAATAGTTCAATCACATTTTCACTGCTTTTGGCCTAAGCACTCTCAGCGCAAAATATGAATACAATACAACCGAATTAAATATAAGTCGGGCTTAAAGTCAAGTTTCCTTGAGTGTTAAATAAAAGGGGTCTGCATGTTCACCATATAGTCCTAGAAGCTTTCCCCAAAGGCTTAACAGAGTCTTCCGCATCGTTTCGACTGAGCCCTCAAGTTCTTCTTCAAGAACTTTGTTTACCTCGGCAAAATCCTAATTCTTGTGAATTTAAATGGAAGTTTTGTTACCTTAGTCGTGACAATCACAAAGGCGCCAGATGTAATGACCTTATTCCATTGTTTCTTGCAAGCTACATAAACGAACCACTTAGAGAGGTTGTGCGTTCATTCATTACAAAATGTATATTGAATGATTGTTGGTTGGTTTATTGTCTTTTTCTGGTGCTGCCGCTCCTTGTCGCTGTCCTCTGTATCGTCGCTCCGTTAATTCGCTGAGCGTCCTCTTTGTGCGGCTACTTGACTCCTCCTCCCTCCTTTGCTGTTGCTAGACCGCTACCATCCATCGGGATTTGTGGGAAGTTTTAAGACTCCTCAAAAAAGTAATTAAGATATAAGCAAACCAATATAGCAATAATTTTTAATATTATCAAACGTTCATTTGGTTCCCCCAAACATAATTGTTAATTTTTAATGACCTTAATTTTAAACGTATAACAATCAGCTTTAAAGCGATAAACACAGCTACAGCATTGGCTCATCATTCTAATGACCGAAGAGGATTTGGCTTGAACCGTCGTCGCATGCAGACGTGTATTTATTGTGCTCCGGGAAAAAGTATTCAATAAAATCAAAAAGTGCAGTGACCGTTTTAAAAAATCTACTATAACGCGATCTATATAATATTATACTTAACACTTAAAACCCTAATTAACTTTACCACGAATACAATGAGTCTGAACGACGTTCGCAAACAACGTCAACGTGAGCAAGACGAGAGACGGCTCCCAGTACAAAGAAATAACGCGTACTTCTCTTTTAAAGCAACCGAAAATAATGCAAGCAATAATCAAGCGCGGGCAATTACCCCCAACTTGACCGAGTTCTTAAACGTAGCGAGCGAGAGAGCGCGTTTTTGCACCCCCTCGCTACCATCGACGTCACTGCGGCCAAAGAGCGCTGAAAGTGCTCCAATGCAGGTATGCAATAACCTATGCTCATCAGCAGTAACTAGCACCGCAATTTCTTTAACAACGTCAACTGTAACTACAACAGCAACTGCGAACCGTATCGACTGCGCGTTTAATGACATCATCAGCTAGCAGCGCAAATATTAATACGTCTGCCGCTGCGCTGCCCGAAAAACAGAAAAAAATCATTGAATGTACTAAGCCGGCTGTGCAGACTGGTATGGATCGCTACATCCAAATCAAAAGGAAGCTGAGCCCTCTAAATTCTCAACTCAAAATAACCCGTAACAATGCTAGCCTAGCTGGAATAGAAACGCCCATGAACTCAAACCGATTTAAAATCTTGGAAGACGCCTATGACGTTGAGGCGGCCGAATCCACTGAAGTCGAGAAAAGGAAGCCAAAACCTCCGCCTTGAAAATCAGGACTGGCAAACCCTGTCTCAAAAAGTTCATTTCTGCAATAAGCATACCAAGAACTGAACACGGCTCAGCAGCAACAATTCCCGGAGCAGTCAAAAAGCAACTTTGAAGATATGATATGTAGATTTAATGCGAAACCAAAATCTATTGGTTCAAATGCTGGCTTCACAACAATCCAAATAACGACTTTCCTAAGGATTTATACGTGGACCGCTATCGGCGTTTCACAGCATAAACTTGAGTTAGCTCAATTCCTACTCGACAATCATATCGACGTAATGGTGCTCTCAGAAACACACCTTACAAACAAATACAATTTTCAACTACGAGGCTATTCATTCTACGGAACAAATCATCCAGATGGTAAAGCACATGGTGGGACTGGAATTCTAATCAGAAGCCGTATTAAGCACAACTGTCATAACAAATTTGGTAAAAACTATCTACAGGCCACATCTATAAATATATAAATAAATACTGGCAACCAACTTACACTAGCCGCCGAATACTGCCACCCTCGCTTCACTATAGCTGAAGATGAGTTTATGCAGTTTTTCAACTCACTAGGTGACCACTTCATAGCAGCAGGAGACTACGATGCCTAGCACACACACTGGGGATCACGTCTCGTGACTCCAAAAGGAAAACAGCTCTATAATGCAGTTATAAAAGCCAAGAGCAAGCTGGACTATGTTTCTCCTGGCAGACCAACATACTGGCCGGCAGACCCAAAGAAACTACCCGATTTAATAGACTTTGCAATTACCAAAAAACATTCGGATCTTTCACCTGTCCTGTTTATTCTGCTCCGACATCCAGGAGCATTGGAACAATCGTTTAAATTAACATCTCAGAAAACCAATTGGGTTAAGTACAGGAATTATATTAGCTCACACATTGAGCTAAGTCTTCATCTCAATGATGAAGCCAACGTAGACAGCTTTGTTAATACACTGGAGTACTCATCTATGCAACTCCAGTTTCAACACCTCAAACTACAAGTACACAATGCAACCAAAAGAAAACAAATCGAAAAATCGAACAGCTCGTCCTCGAAAAGCGACGCTTACGTCGAGAGTGGCAATTCCAAAGATCTCCATCTGCTAGGCAACGCTTAAAACTCACTAAAGCTTTACAGCAAGAAGAAGCATATGTCCACCGACGCTACATAGAGCAATTGTCAACATCTAGTACAAAACACTCACTATGGAGAGCTCACCCAACTCTAAGCTCACCGAAAGTAGCTGTGATGCCTATTAGAAATCCCACAGGCGGCTGGGCGCGCAGCGATGCAGACAGAGCCAGCACATTTGCCAACCACCTTAAAAATGTCTTCCTACCAAATCCTGCCACTAGTGCGTTCGCTTTGCCGACTTTACCATATGAGCCTCAGCTTCAACATGAGCCAATTGAAAAAACCCCGGGCTGCGACCTCATAACTCCCAAAATGATCATTGAGCTCCCATATTGCGCCAATTGAGCAGGTCAACCGGATAACATCAGAAATTCGGAACGCGTTCGAAAAACGAGAGTACTGTACTGCCATATTTTTAGATGTCTCTCAAGCATTTGATAGAGTTTGGCTAGAAGGTCTAATGTACAAGATCAAGACAATGCTCCCCTACAACACCCATTAGCTTTTAGAATCTTACCTCTACGACATAAAATTTGCTGTGAGATGCAACTCTGCTATAACTGATGATTTCACTATTGGAGCTGGAGTTCCTCTCCCCTTAGTCTTGACTATAAAGTCCTGCTGTATAACTCGGTACTAAAACCTATATGGATTTACGGCTCTAAGTTATGGGGGAATGCCAGCAATAGCAATTTTAACATAGTCCAGCGAGCTCAGTCGAAGATCTTGAGAACAATCACCGGGGCACCGTGGTACGTTCGCAACGAAGACATACATCGCGACTTAAACATCCTACCAGTCAAAGAAGTGATCGCAGAACAGAAGGAAAAGTACTTTACCAAGCTATCGTTGCACCCTAACCACCTGGTGAGAGGTCTTACAAGGTTGATTAACCAATCACGGCTTCGTCGCAATGACTTATCCACCCAGCGACCGACTTGGGGGACGCGCAATCAGAATGCAGTCTTATTATACTGTTAGTTAAATTGTAATGTTAAGATTCGTAAACTTATTGTTAGTCTCAAAATTAAGAGAAGATTCAATTAATGAAAGCAAAGTTAAAATAAAAAAAAAAGAAGAGGATTTGGGATGCAAAGGGATCGAAATTGTTTTAAGAAAAGTGGAAAATATTTATATGAGCTACAGAAGAATAGTCAATTAAAGCTTAAGAAATAAATAAAACTAAGTTAAATTTATTAATTGTCAAAAAAAAATATTCGTAATAAAGCACAACCACATAATTTTATTATAATACCAGCTAAATTAATTAATTCAGAAAATAGAATATTAGAAGTTATAGATGACTCTTTCGAGATTTAAACTGTAAAATTTTATGGATTTTTTTTAATTTCTTTTCAGTCTTGGAACAAGTTGGATGTCATCTATATTTGCCAGAGACTACCAATACCTACTGAAAAGTTTGTCGAGAATTTTTCAAGAGTGCTCATAATACTTAAAAAAAAGTGTACCTTAAAAATAAACAAATATTTATTGATCTAATAAATGTAATACAATCAAAAAATACAAATTTAAATGCTTTTATGTTAGTATGGACCCTGGACTGAGATAATACTGAGGGCTGTGAACCGGAATAAAATTTCTGCTGGATTTAGGGCAGTACAAGTACGGGGTCGCAAGAGTTGTTAATATTTTAATGCAAAGTAGAGTTAAATAAATATTTTGGTTCTCCCTTTTAAATAGATATTTGAGTTGGCCGTTTAATTTATTTGCTTCGCTGGTGAGTCTGCTGTTCTTACTAAATTCATTCATTGTTTATTTTGAGATTGCTCGAATCTTTACAATTGATCTTGATCTTGCGGCATCGTAGATTGCTCATTATAAGTACCAAATAAAACGTTTTAGTTACCGGTAGACACAAGAGAGTTTAAATTAGAGCTTTTCCAGATGAAGTCTTATACCCTGCGATCTGGCTAAACATGGTACTCGGCAGACCGCCGTCAGTAGAACGTGTGATGAACTACAATAATTCGTTTCAATCTGTAAGTCAGCAATAGCTTTGCGTATAGCGGCCTCGGTGTTTTGGCCTGAACAATATTAATGGCAAGTTGCTCGTGATGTAATGCAAATCCATTGTTACTGTTGAACAACGTCGTTTTGGTCACCTTTATAGCACTTTTACAGAGTCCCCCAAGGTAATGGTAACTCTGTGAACGGTAATAGCTATGCGTTATTGTCTGTTCCAATTAGGTTTGTTCCGTTGTCACATATCATATCACTGAGTCCTTATATAGCTAAAACGAAAAGATATATCGTGATTTGAGTGGATGCTTTAGTTTTTTTTGTTCCAGCTTGAGTTCCGCTTCACTTTTGAAAACATTTTTATTACTACATTTATTTTAAAAATAAGATTACGCAAAGCCTGGTGCTTTAACTCAGAGGCTCAAAGCCCTCAGATGACTAAATCTACTGGGTTAACTTCCGTGTCACTATTAAACCAATCGAAACGGTATTAAAAGATCGGTACTTTACCGATTCAACCATTGTCCTTATCTGAATGGCTTCTTGCTCCAGTCTATGGAATTTAGGTAGTGAGTTCGTTAATATCCAAATAAGGACAATGGTTAAATTAGAAAAGTACCGATCCTTTAACCACTTTTCAGCCAGAATAAATACCTGTTGTATGTCCCTAATATTATAAATATATTTTGGGAAACCATTACACAAAACCAAATAATTTGAGAGACTTTAAGATCCGTTAAACCTCCTTGAGCTTCTCCGACGTCTAGAGGACCAAGAGTAACCGTGCAGAATAACTTACAACTAGGCCAGCTGACTGAGGTTCAACAAGTATAGGAGCTCTTATATCGAGAACCCATAACTCAATGACACGGCTGACATTGGAAGCTTTACAAACGAGCTGCAATCTGGCCTTGTTAATTCAGGTCGAACTTGCACACCTCGAACGATAATTAAACATTTACAATTAAATCTAGCATTAATCATTCATTAGGAAATGCACACCCAACACAATGGTCACTTATACACTTGTTATAAAAAGCTCAGGGTAATTTTTTGAACTTTAACCATTTATATAATACACAAGGTTTCAATCTTGAGGTCAACTTATATATGTAAATTAACACTTGGAGCGAATACTAGAGAACACCTCCGCTGGTTGCTGAATGGTCAGCGACCACGATACCGACATGCGGGTGCGTTGTGACCTCTGCTATTAAACGGAGGGATCCTGTAGGCTTGGTTCCTAACGGCATAAATATTATTATATTAACAACAAGATAAATATTATTATCATCATAACGGTTTACTTCGTGAAAAATAAAATAATTATCATAATGGGTTGCTCCCTAACGGGATAAATATTAGAATTAATAAAAAATAAAACAATCTAATTGCAGTCGAAAAAACGATATAAAGTTGAAATTTTTGACAATCGAACAAAAATGTTAAATATGATAACATTTGTAACTATGGAAAACACAAAACAACGAAGACGGCTCGGGAAGGCAACCCCTCGCCAGCAGTAACAGTGACAGTGCGGGAGGGCTGAGGGCGGTCTATCCCTCACCAGAATCAATAGAAGCCACGAAATCTTAGGAATAGGTTAAATCTTTAGAATAGAGGGCGATCCTGGCACAAAAATATTCCCTGTAAGGCACCACAAAATTCGCACGGCGCGAACGCAAAGTAGTCGAAAATGAAAAATAGTCGGGGGCGTCGTGGAAATTCAATAGGTCAGCTTTATTCCGTTGCATACATGAGACTAAAAACTTCAATATAAAACTGCGCTCCCGCTCGTTTTACTCAGCTGAAGCGAAAGCGGGAGATCGGCAGAGGCCGACCGAGGCCGAGAAGCGAGCGAGGGAGCGCATGAGGGGTGAGACGGAAAGCTCGGAAGCTTAGTGAGCAGCGGTGATGCAGTGGACCTCTGACCTAAACATTCTGCCCCCCCTTGCAACTACTCGGGTTGCAATTAAGCCTGGTTGCTCTTCTCACGGCTGGTGGCAGGCTCCGGACACGACCCACCCAAACACGGTGCTCTGGGCTACTGGCAGTCCATCCTGAATTTTCAGGAAGCCCGGCCGCATCACGCTCGGATACATATTCGCGCCCAGGATGATGGAGATCGTCGCGGGGAGATAGAACCGCTCGTCAGCCAGCGTAATGTCCCGGAAGTGGGACCTTACCGCGTCGCTCAGCTCCCGGATTGGAGTGCGGATGCGCACGTGAGACTCTATTTTAAAAATTACGTCGAGCCGGACAGCGCTGTCGATTCTGGACCCCACGGTTGCTGAACAAATCTGTTCGCCTCCCATGTTGGTGGTCGGCAAGCGGAAACTCGACGCTAGCGAAGCGTCGATGCAGCTCATAGGCGTACACTCGACTCCCGGTCTCTAACCGCACCAAAGCCGTCGGGAGGAGGTTGACGCTGTGCCGCTGTAGGAGGGGCGTTAAGGACGGAGAGGCGACCGCGGGCTGCGTGGCACCCCGACGAGTAGCAGAAAATTGCCGCGGAGTGTCGGATGAGTGCCGTGGGGTGGCGGACGAGGGCCGAGGAGCGGCTGAAGAATGCCGTGGAGTGGCGGATGAGGGCCGAGGAGCAGGTGAAGAGTGCCGTGGAGTGGCGGACGAGGGCCGAGGAGTGGCGGACGAGGGCCGAGGAGCGGGTGAGGAGTGCCGTGGAGTGGCAACGGTGCTCTCCGAACGGCATGCTGCCGGGCGGGACTGCCGTGGTGACATCGACGTTCATGTTCATGGAGATGTAGGAGCGTTTGGTGATCCTGGCCGCACGTTTTGCAGCGATCACCTCGTCGACACGCTCCGTCGGAGTGCTCGTGGGCCAAACAGCGGAGGCAGTACCGGTTGGCAAGGACAGGCCGGAGCCTCTTCTCGGCACTCAGACGGAGGATCCGACAACATTTCCGTAGCGGATGGATTCCGTTACAGACTCGGCAACGGTAGGATTGCATACCTCGAGTTTGTCTGTGTTCCAATGCGATGGCGCTGCGCGGACGTGGAGACATCGTGTGAGATCTGATTGGCGGAATAGGACAAATGAAAAATTTGGATCATTACAGGGTCTTGAAGCTCTTAACACCTGAGGAATGAACTGCCAGAGCAGCTGCTGGTGACTATAAGCACCTGTCACAGCTTCTTTGAGAGCTTGGCGAAACTCGCGGGAGAGTACGGCAGCCGAACCCACAATGGTCTTCCCATTGTCCGACTGAACTTGACCGTTCATCATGTTCGGAGGCCGTGACCCGAACCACTTTAAGGCTCTGCCTTGGAGCAGCTCCGGCATTGCTCGTGGGATCTGGTTTATGTCGAGACCGTAAGTCACGACTGACCACTCTACTTGCTCCACAAATTCCAGCGGCTTGTCGTTTCCGTCGTAGCGGAAATTCCACTCCCGGACCTGCTTGGCCACCTTCGCGCAGTCCTGCGTGTGCGTCCTGGAACTCTCCTTTCTTTCCTGGCTACTCTCCCGCTGCCGGGCCTGGCTTGCGATGCTCGACACATCCAAGGTCGCTATCAGGGCCTCGGCACTTGCAGTTGTGACTGCTGCATCGCTCCTGGCCTGCTACTGCGTTGCTTCGGCTTGCTGCTCCGGGTGACTGAGATCGGGACGGCTCCACCAAAAACTCTGGTTGTTATGCGAGCTTCCCTACCGGGGCCGGCAAGGTGTATCGCCTAGCAGGTGAACCGAAGTTTCGCCTTATCGCCTAGCCACCTTTATCGCCTGGCTTCCGGAGTTCAGCCTAGACTTTGTCGGCAAGGTGTATCGCCTAGCAGGTAGAACAAAGTTCTCCCTTATCGCCTAGCCACCTTTATCGCCTGACACCGCGCAAGGACTCCCTAAGTTTGATTTTACCACGACCTAGCACCGTTGGATCTCAGCGTTGTAGCCTCAGCCTTGTAGACTTGTCGTCGTTCGGCGTCTCGACTTTGCGATCTTGATCCTTGGGCACTTCGGTTTCGATTTGTACTTATTCCGCGTCACGCACTCCCTCTGATTCTCGCACTTGTACTGTCCCGAGCTGCGCTTGCGCCGTCCTTTTATAGGCGCTGTAGGTGCCGTTATTTCCCTCGCCGAGCTCGGGTCCAAGGTCCACTGAAGTACCGTTCATTATAGGTGTGTCCTCTTCATCCGGGTCCGAAGTCCCCCTAGTTGCCCTTGCCGGGCGCGGTCCAAGGTCCATCGAGGTACCGTTAATTCACGATGTGTCCTCTTTAGGCGGGTCCGAAGTCCGCCAATTTACCGTATGACCTCGTTGCCCTAGTCATATGAGGGTCCAAGGTCCGAATAATTCCCGTTTGACCTGGATGCCCTTCATTTTTCCAGCTTTCTCGCCTCCTCCGCTGTTGCTAGGCTGAGCTCCTACATCGGGATTTGTGGGGAGTTTAAGACTCCTCACAGCTCTCATGAGCCCTTGTGAATCAAGGAACGGGTTCAGGTTTTGGACAAGGCTGGATGCTGGCACTGGCCGTTTTTGGCTTAAGCAGCCAATCTGCGTTGCGTGACGGAAATCAGCAGACGCCCTGTGTCAAGAGATCCTCGAACGGAGACATGAGCTTTCGCGAGCGCTGGATGAATCAATGAGCCTAAGCGAAGACTCGCAAAGCCTTGTCGAGTGTGGAAAAACGCTCAATAATGTCTTCAGGGGGAGCCTTCGCAACATGGACCTTAACTGCTCGCAGCGAGGCCTTTGCAGCCATGCAGGACCATGCCACCACAGCTAGTTGTCTGCGAGGTCGTGAAGCGCTACCCCCCGGCTAGCGAGATCTGCCGCACTATGCTCGGAGCGGACGTATGCCCATTTCTCCACTTCGGTGAACTGGGTGATCTTGGTCACAAGGTTTGCCACGAACATTGTCCAGTGGCACGCCGGCTTATGCAACCAGGCGAGAACAATCGTCGAGTCCGTCCAACAGTGCAGGGCGGATGCCGGCCCGGGCATCTTCGAAAGAACGGCGTTGGCCATTTCGGACAATAACAATAACAATAACAATAACTTGCCGTTAGCAAGTTCACCACTACCGCTACCCAGCCTCAACTCGGTCGTAAATGGCTGCACCGTACGCCTTCTGCGAGGCGTCGCAGAACCCATGATGCGACCCATCTGGGATCTGATCAAGAGCGGAGTAATTTTCCAGGAAGTCAACCCATCTTTGGCAAAAATCCCGAGGGAGAGCATCGTCTCATCCTAGATTCTGGAGCCAAATGTCCGGCATAAACATCTTTGCCCGGACTATGAAGGGGCCAGCCCGCTGGCTCAAATAGTTTGGGATAGGACTTCACGCTTCGTGAACGATGAACCCAAAGTCAATTCGGGCGTAATAAAGAAAAACTCATCAGACGTCACCTTCCACAGCACGCCGAGAGTTTTAGCCGTGCTCTCTGCGTCGATTTGAAGGAAATCAGCGCGAAGGAGATGGTCACTTTGGCAAAATCGCCTTGCTATTGGATGTCCATTTTCTAAGGGGGAATCCTACCGAACCCAGGGCCCCCTGGAGCTCGCGGATAGCCGCTTGCGCTTCGGTATTGGAGTCTGCCCCCGCAAGTACGTCGTCGACGTACATGTACTGTCGGATAATCCGACTCGCCTGCGGATACCTCGACTCTTCGTCGTCGGCGAGCTGGGGAAAGTCGTTCATTGCACATGCCAGGGGAAAGTCGTTCTGGTTCAGCGGCGCTCGAAGTATAAATATCCGCTTGAAATTGGCTGACCCGGTCTGTTGTGGCAATAAACTTTTTGTCGTCGCTTTTTGCCCTTAGAATGGCAATGGCAGCTTTTGGCGTTAATTGAGACGGCCGCGGAGATGCGGATTGGGACCTGTCCAAACGGATAGATGGGATCGACCGCGGTTTCTTGTCGTCTCCCATGGGCATTCTCGGACTCAAACTCTGCGGATCAGCTCTTGTCGACTGCCCTGAGCAAGGGGCGTTTCGTTCGGAACGTGAGGATATCTACAGTTAAGCCCTCCGTGCGATCTGAGTCGGCAGCGAGTTGGTCGTCGCTGCAAATGAATGAACGAGAAAAAAACACAAGTCGAATGCTGCCACAGGAGGAGCTATTCGGCGTAGCTGAATTGAATTTTTAATTGTTGAATTTTTTTTGTTTTTAGTATGAAAACAGGGCTTAAAACGCAACCAGAGATGGGAGAAAAACACAGAGAACGGGCACACTGTTAATTTGTGCGGAGTAAACGGCTCAATTGCGTAAAAAAAAAGAATAATCGGAACAAATATTTAGAAATCGTTGAAAATGTATTTTATTAACTTGTTACTCCCTCTGTTGACTTCTGATTTTTTTTGTTTATTTTAATTATTACCTTTGTTATTGATTGCCAAATAATTTAATTGTGATTATTTATTTTTTGGGGTTTGGGAAATATTTTCGATCTCAAAAAAATCAGGAAATCCGCAGAAAAACAAAAATTAATTAATTAATGACTATTGTAGTGTGCATACATACAGAGTTCACACTGGACGACACTGTACTGCAACAATGTTAGCCAAATCTGTAGGATCAGCACTCTTCAAGTGCAAACGTAATTTGACCACACACGCCATCAGCGAGTGATAAGTCGCGCCAGCTTATTCTCACAGCTTGGCGACTGCAACAAATATATCCATGTATGCACATATGTAACATTCCATTCCCTCTCTCTGGGCACCGCTCTCAGAGATAAACATAAGCTAACATATAAGGCTGTTGCGTCGCTGCCGGCTTGACCGACAGCGCCGACTGTGCAGCATAGAGCTAAGCTAAGCCAAAAATATAGGCCAGCAGTCTAGAGACGACTGCGAACTAAACCAGTAATTGAATAAACTTATATTAATATATAAAATATAACCAGTGCGTTTTATTAATTAAAAACAACAAATATAAATATATTATAAAATTGTAAGTTTGAGCTGTACAAGAAGACGGCCCAAATTAGAACATTTTTTTTTGAAAAGCAGGAAAAAAAGTTTGTAACCATAAGAAAAAAAAACACTTATAATTAAAATATAGTAACGTACAACCAATTTTTTTAAGTAGTTGAGTTATTTTGAGCTGTAAAAGAAGATGGCTCAAAAAGATTTTAAATAGGCAGGGAATTTTGTAAAAGAAAAGTAGTATAACATATTAAATAAAATAAAACAAATGCGAATATATGTTTGAAAAATTAATATTTTCAAAATAAAAACGGTAAAAAAAACTGTAAAATCAGTAACCAGAATATAAAAATTAAAAAAAAAAAAACTAAAACTTTAACATTTAAAAAAAATTTAAATTACAAAATTAGTATTTTCTCCTTCTTTTTCCCCCGATGCAAGATTAAAATTACAATGGGTTGGTTCGGCTCAGACGACACCCAGTCTACGGGAAATAAGGCAAGTGTTGGCAATAATGTTCAAGTAGTTGACCATATGGATGCTATTAAGTCAATGTGGATACTACTTTTGATCCTGACAATTAGCAGCGTTGCTCAATTCGTATATCTTAAACATAATAAAATAATTAAAAAACGTTATATTAGCAGAGCAAACGACTTGGACAAGGTCTAAAATCATTTATCCTTTTTTTTCGAATAGCCGCCCTTCGAGAAGAATTAACAGCTATTGATAAGCCATCATGAAAACAAGCATGTGAACTTCACGCAGAGCTTGACTCCATAAAATTTATTGTATACATATATATAATAATATATATATTGTATATTTGTGAGCACTAAGCTAAACAAAAGTCAAGAACCCGAACAAGGTTACAAAAATATTGGAATCATCGGGGAAACTGTTGACAAAAAATCTCCTCCGAAAAAAAAATTTTTGTCAGTGCTTAAGAAGGAATACCCGGCAAACTGCCGAGGACTTTTAGTCTCACCAGGCTGTAAACGCAAAGCCTAAAAAGACTAATAAAAAAAAATCTATACATTTACAAATCTGTTCTTTATTATGGATACAAACAGATGTATATAAAAAACACGGGAAAGGGAACCCATGTTCGATTATAGAGTAAGATCTATCCTCGAAACACTTTGGAACATCATCTCAGTGTATGAACTAGAAATTGAATATATGGAGAAATTCAATCTAAGTAATTCCCCACTAATACATTTCAATAATACGCAAAAAGCTATAGTATTATCAACAATAGAAAACGGTAAGGTTTTTTCTGTCATTGATAAAAATTCAATGCTTGGCAATGTAATAATATTTAAAATTATTCTTGAATAGCTGGGGCGTCGTAGAGTGCTCGTCTATCGAAGGCAGCTTCGTCGGGCGTTGCGGCTGTTGCACGTAGCCGGGTGGCAAGCTGTGAAAGAGATTTGGAAATACTCGACGATCGCGAAGCGCGAGAGAAATGAAAAACTAGGTGAACTTTTCGGGAATAGCGCGGACCGGCCGGACGATGTATTTCATGCGGTTAACAATTAGAACTAACTTAAGCCTAGTTGAGCGGAGAGATTCTGGGAGCGGGAAGGCGGGAGTGCCTGGAATCGCAAGCGTCCAGTGCGGGAGAGCGGGAGAGCCTGGAATCGCGAGCATCCAGTGCGGGCGAGTAGGCATTCGCCACGGGGGAAGAGCGGGCAATTTAAGAGAGGGGAGAGCGGCGTAAACAATTCTAAAATAAATCCTAATGGATTGGAAAACTATTTCTGATAAATTAAAAGAAATAAGAACAAATTTCGACAATTCATACAAATGTCTTTCGCAAAACCGGAATGTTCAGGGAACAACCATACAAAAACACGCTAAAGTTCTAGTAGACAGCTTTAATGAAGCACGCTTTATACTTTATAATTATAACAAGAGAGAACGCTATAGTCGGGTGCTCCGACTATCAGATACCCGTTACTCAGGTAAAGGGAGTGCGAGGGAGATGGAGATAGAAACTTTGATCACGCATAACTTTTTAACGAATGGTCCGATTTGAAAAATTTCTTTTTACTTTTCCGAAATATTTAAATTTTTAAAATCGTATATAAGCGATTGTGGGCGTTAAAGGGGGCGTGGCACCTTTTTGAAACAAACTTGCGCTGCGTAGGAACTCCTAGAATCTGCATGCAAAATGCCAATCTTCTAGCTTTTATAGTTTCCGAGATCTCAGCGTTCATACGGACAGACAGACGGACAGACAGACGGACAGACGGACAGACGGACAGACGGACATGGCTATATCGACTCGGCTAGTGACCCTGATCAAGAATATATATACTTTATAGGGTCGGAAACGCTTCCTTCTAGCTGTTACATACTTTTGCACGAATACAATATACCCTTTTACTCTACGAGTAACGGGTATAATAACTACAATAATTTTGACAATAACTATAATAACCGAGGCCGTGGAAACTATCGAGGTCGAAACCACGTAATAGAGGCCAACAAGACAACAGCACAAACTACACCAATCAAAATGACAGAAGAAACATTCATATAGTTCCTTATAACTTTTCAATACCGGTAGACGGAATAATTGGAATAGACTTCATAAAGAAATTAAATTGTATATTGGACTTCAATCAAGATAATGACAATTTCATTTTAAGACCAGATAATTTAAAAATTTCGATTAAAATTCCAATCCTTCATAACATAGAAAAAAAAATTAAATTAAAAAATTAATTTAACCAAAAACAAGACAGGAAAGCTAACTTTGGGCGGAGCCGAAGTTCATATACTCTTGCAGAATACTCTGTAAATTATATTCTCCAAAATTATTCATATGATGCATTATTAATACTCATAAAGAATCCCAACTTCCTTACTTAAAAAACACCAAAGTTATGGCTTTTCCAATCGTTTAGTTATATGGCAGCTATGGGATATAGTCGGCCGATCCCAGCCGTTCCGACATATATACTGCGTGCAAAGTTTCAATTCGATATCTTTAAAACTGAGAGACTACTTTGCGTATAAACAGACAGACGGACAGACGGACATGCTTATATCAACTCAGGAGGTGATCCTGATCAAGAATATATATACTTTATAGGGTCGGAGATGTCTCCTTCAATGCGTTGCACACTTTTGACCAAAATTATAATTCCCTCTGCAAGGGTATAACAATAAAACCCTCCTAATACCAAATCAAGAAATTGAAGAAGGTATATTCATAGGAAATACAATTTCAGATCCCCAAACCACATTTGTCCGAATTTTAAACACTACAAATGAGAACAAAATAGTAAACCTTAGGAACATTAAACACGAATATATTGATAATAATATTGTCAACTTAAATGGCACAAATAGAAACGAAAAAATCATTAATAAACTAAAACCAAATTTTCCGAATCAATATTAAAATGTCTTAACAAATCTTTGTTCAAAATATAGTGACATATTCGGTCTTGAAACCGAATCGATATCTACTAATAATTTCTAAAAGTAAAAATTAAGAGTAAAAAATGATGAACCCGTGTATAAAAGAAACTATAGAAGCCCACAATGTCATAAAGAGGAAATTACTAAGGAAGTGGACAAACTTATAAAAGATAAAATCGTAGAGCCTTCAGTATCAGAATATAATAGCCCTCAGTTACTTGTTCCAAAAAAATCATTACCTGACTCAAAGCAGAAAAGATGGCGTTTAGTAATTGATTACCGTCAAATTAATAAAAATCTTTTAGCAGATAAATTTCCACTATCTAAAATGGACCACATAATAGTTATAGGATGTTCATAAAATCAAATGCTGAAAAACTTAACAAACGTCTTTGACCTTTGCAGAAAAAAAATCTTAAACTACATACGGAGAATTCATTTTTCATGAATGAAGTGACCTTTCTTGCCTTATAATGCCAGATGACAAAAAATATGAAGTCATTGAAAAATACCAAATACCAAAATATACCAATATCGAGATCACTTACTAAAGGAGAATCCAATAAAAACACAACGGAACAAGAACTATTAGCCATACATTGGGCAATTAACCATTTTAGACCTTACGTTTATGGGCGACATTTCCTAGTTAGAACAGACCATAGACCATTAACATTCCTCTTTTCTATGGTTAATCCAAACTCTAAATTAACAAGAATGAGACTAGATTTGGAAGAATACGAATTTACAGTTGAGTATCTTAAGTGAAAGGACAATTACTTTGCTAATGCGTTATCTAGAATAACCATCAAAGAACTAAAAAACATGCAAAAGCAAATTTTACAAGTCACTACAAGAAATCAGTACAACCAGAATAAACCCTCCGCAGGGAAAATCAAACACAGCTGCCTAGGCAGTGTGTTGAAAAATTAGAAGCCCAAAATATACGAGTCCTTAACAACGACGAAGTAAAGTTCTTTAAACATGGTAAAAAAGTTATTGCAAGAATAAATGTTAGCGATCTATATACCAATGGTACATTTGATTTAGATCAATATTTCCAAAGGCTTGAAGCCGGTATATACAAGATCAGCCAACTTAAAATGGCACTGTGTGAAGAAAATATTTCAGTTGATTCGTTTAAAAAAAATGGGCAATAAAATATTAAAAAAACAAGAGAGAACGCTTTAGTCGAGTGCCTCGACTATTAGATACCCGTTACTCAGCTAAACAACTTAATATAAATATGCCTTGTATGTTTTTCGCCGCTCGAATTAGCTCCCGATTTTTATGTTAAAATCGGTACCCAGGGAACACCACGCTTTTGTCCTGCACCAGCAGCTGTGTTTATGTTTATGTTTTTGAGCGCAATAAATTGACTAGAAATATTAAACATACATACTTATATTGGCTAAACACATACATTCTTAAATAGTATTATGTATATTAAAGTCTAAATGTTTGCACAACACGAGTAACGGGTATAGCGAATAGTTTTTTTTGAAAGGAGTTATCTTTGCCGGGCAATTTCAACTGTGTACAATGTAAATACATACATATGTATATGCTTACATACATACACACATACGCCATTGCACTATGGGGTTTTTGACCTGTTTTTGTGGCATTAATTAATAACGCGGTCAGTTTTGGAGATATCGACATGAAACTTTACCAATCGTCATTATTTGTCCCTAGGCACATATAGTGTGAAAACTCAAAACTCAACGGCAGCCACGGATACATATCGACTAACAATTCGCCAGTTTGTAGGCCAAATGATTCGAATTAGTCCAAATTGACGGGCAACTGACAGGACAAACATATCAAAATGATCCTCATATTATAAATATTTGTATAGCCTTTTCTTGCTCAAGCCGGCCCTTCTCGCTATTCCAAACAGCAACCAAGTCGGCGTTGGAGAAAGTGAGGTAATCTAAGAAAAATTCAAATTGCACCAATAGTGCGGAAAAGTGCACAATAAGACTATCAGATTTTTGCTCAGAATTGACAAGGCTACAACATACACTTGGACGCATTGAAAACTAATGCAAACTTCTATTTCAAAACTCTTCCCAAAGTTGAAATTTGTTCCTCAAAATTCAGCTTAAGGTGCATTTATAAAATGACAAAATATTAGTATAAACACGCATAATTTAAACAATTAATACATTTAACATATAGTACAAGCCTGTGAGATCAGTTGCCATTTGTTTTTTTCTTTTCAAATGGTGTTTTACACGAATAAATTAATTTCAAAGAACGCTTTGAAAAAATTGCAAACTTAGCGCTGGTGCTTTCGTATGCAACAGCTGACTTTACAGCTGTTATGCTAACATATGCTGTTAAGTATTAACATTTTGAGTATGAGGCATAACAGTTTGATGTTCTGTTAATGCATTCCCATTTTTATACCCGTTACTCGTAGAGTAAAAGGGTATATTGTATTCGTGCAAAAGTATGTAACAGCTAGAAGGAAGCGTTTCCGACCCTATAAAGTATATATATTCTTGATCAGGGTCACTAGCCGAGTCGATATAGCCATGTCCGTCTGTCCGTCTGTCTGTCTGTCCGTCTGTCCGTCTGTCCGTCCGTATGAACGCTGAGATCTCGGAAACTATAAAAGCTAGAAGATTGGCATTTTGCATGCAGATTCTAGGAGTTCCTACGCAGCGCAAGTTTGTTTCAAAAAGGTGCCACGCCCCCTTTAACGCCCACAATCGCTTATATACGATTTTAAAAATTTTAATATTTCGGAAAAGTAAAAATGCAGTTTTATTGTGTTTGTCAATACCTATCGAAATGTAGATGAAATTTTTCAAATCGGACCATTCGTTAAAAAGTTATGCGTGATCAAAGTTTCTATCTCCATCTTCCTCGCACTCCCTTTACCTGAGTAACGGGTATCTGATAGTCGGGGCACCCGACTGTAGCGTTCTCTCTTGTTTTTTTTTTAATTAGAGCACTTTTAAAAAATGACTAAATGCCACAAAAAGTGGTCAAAAACCCCATAGTGCATTGTTTGACTCAGACCTCCAATTTGGGTAACTAGATTTGATTTGCATAGTTCTTGGGATATATGTAGTTCGGTATTGACAAATGAAAACCATCACAATTTCCTTTAATAGAAATCCTTATCGAGAATTAACGTTGACTCTGTTGAGCACCTTGGCCAGCTGTTCCAAAGTCATCCGTTAGTTGGCGCCATGAAAGGCGGAAATGTAGGCGCTAGCCAGGCTTAAGCGTTTAATGGGTTTTTGGGCGTTAGAGTTGGCGTGGCAAACTTTTATTAGGCCAATCGATATTTATTGACGAAACAAATACATATCAATTAAAATTTTCATAATATCATCAAAACTGTGGCCACAGCTTGTGGCTTGTGGGCGTCAGAGGGGGAGTGGCACCATTTTGGCACCAAACTTGCGTTGCGTAGGAACTCCTAAAATCTACATGCAAAATGCCAATCTTCTAGCTTTTATAGTTTCCGAGATCTCAGCGTTCATACGGACAGACAGACAGACGGACAGACGGACATGGCTAGTGATCCTGAACAAAAATATATATACTTTATAGGGTCGGAAACGCTTCCTTCTACCTGTTACATACTTTTGCACGAATACAATATACCCTTTTACTCTACGAGTAACGGGTATAATTAAGAGTTGCGCTACTCAAGCCAGTGACTATAAAAAAGATATAAAAGAAAAAGAAGCTATACTGTCTGAAAACCAAGACGATCCACTACAAGGTGACCATACCGGAATAGCCAAAACCCTGTCAAAAATAAGACAACATTTCTATAGAAAAACATGGCAAGAGACATAACGAACTACGTAAAGACATGTCCAAAATGCCAAAAATCCAAAATAACTAATCATACTAAAACTCCATTAACTTTAACAGAGACTCAAACTATTGCATTGGCAGAGTAATTGTTGATACAATAGGTCCATTACCAAAATCGGATCAGGGCAATGAGTACGCAGTAACTTTGATATGCGACTTAACAAAATATTTAATTGCCATACCAATACCAAGCAAAATCAGTAGCTAAAGCTATATTTGAAAATTTTATTCTAAAGTACGGTTTAATGAAGACGTTCATATCGGACATGGACACATAATATAAAAATTCAATTATTGAAAATTTATGTAAATACCTAGGTATAAAAAACATAACATCTACAAAGCATCACCACCAGACATTAGGAACAATAGAACGTAGTCACCGAACACTTAACGAATACATTCGATATATCCGTTGATAAAACAGATTGGGACATATGCTTCAATACAACACCTATGACATACAACTATTGCCCCAATGAATTAGTTTTTAGCAAACATTCAAATTTAAGTAAATCTTTTAATTCAACAGATAGAATATACCCTTTATATAACATAGATGATTATACTAAAGAAGCAAATTGTAGACTAGACAATGCTTACTGTTGGAGCACGACATTTAATTTATATTGTTATAGAATCCTAAATTCATAACCCGAATTGTATATGTAAATAAGATCCACTTTACTGTAACTGAAACGAGCTTGCACGCTCGTCACTTATATGAAACTTTGTACTCAGCAGCGAAATCAGTTCAATACAGATCTCTGACAGACACAGACAAACATTCTATTTCATTGCACTTTTTTGGACTCTGCACACGGGCAGACACACATCAAAACACTCACACACTCGCATTTTGGGTTGAGTGAGTAGTGAGAAAGCAAAAAGTGCGGTCGCGTTTTAAAATCGCTCCGACTAATCCTTCTAGTTTTCAGCACAAATCTACAAGCGTAGCCGGCCATCCGGCTTGCAGTTACGTAACACGCATCTGGACATCTTCTGGTGGCCAGGAGGCCGAAGGCGACAGCTGGGAATCATTTCCCCAACAGGTTTGGCGACCAGGCAGAACCGGTCATCGGGGAGGGAGGGGAGGTGTCTCTGCCTCATTATTTCCACTCGTTGTTTGTTTAGTTGTTGTCAATTCCACTCGCGCTTTTTTTTTTTTTTTTTTTTTTTTTTTTTATTTTCGCAAACACACGTACAGTGGTGGAAAGCGGTTGCGCGACCAGCTGATCGTAGTGTGCGAAAGGGGCTGCGGGTGTCATAGCAGCGAGCTTCGAACAGGGTGCAGGCCAAGCACATAAGTGCGTGCCGTAGCACTTAGGGAAATATTGGGCGGTTCAATTGAATTTTGGGCGGTAAATTTAAAAAATTCTAATAAAAATATTTTAGTACTAAGATTTATTCCTTATATTAAATTTTATTTGTTATTTCTTTTTTTAATTTGTGTCCGATCGAAGACCAGCAGGATACTGCGGGAAAAAGGTCCAACCTTCCCGAAAAACCAGTGCACACGCACTGAACCCCCCAGGCGGGGAAATGTCGGGCAGGGGATCGGGGGCACAACACCCTGGCGCCAGCCTAGGAGTTGTGCCAAACGATAGTGGAGGCACGCCGGCAAACAAAGGACTGGCACCGCCGCCCAACGCCGACGGCTTTCATACGCCGTTGTCCAGTCTACCTGACTGGGCCAACATGGGAGCTGACCCATTTAAAAAAAGCAACGTGATGGCAAGATCGCCAGAAAAAAGGGTGGAGTGCGGAGGCAAGCAGCCTGGCACCCCCCCAGCAGGAGAAATAAGCTGCCCAAAAACTGCCGACGGAGAGCAGGGGGATGTGCTTAAACAGCTGACTGGTCTAGGATCGAAGGCCAGGGAGCTGAAGAAGTTAATGGACGGAAAGCGCTCCATCACAAACCCCATGAGGGATATAGTCGATGAAATCGACTACCTCCAGAGGGAAGTTCTGTCGGCTGTGCAATGCATAATCGAAGAACACAAAAAGGCTAAGGAGACAGCCAGGAAAACCTGTGCAGAAGTGCTCGCGAGCGGAAACAGCAAGCGACCCAGGGGCCAAGAAACTGGGAAAACGCTAGCAGCACCAGCAAAAAAGGCGATGCATAAGGCACCGGCAAGCGAAGCCAGTGCTACAAAGGGGATACATGCTGGGAAAGATAGCACCAGCAAGCCCCAAAAACCTGGGAAGAAGCCAGAGGAATGGCAACAGGTGAAGCGGAAGGAAAGGAAGCCCAGGATGCGACCGCCTCGCAATGATGCGATAGTTATCTCAACCTCCACTGGAGGGTCCTATGCGGAAATCCTCAAAAAGGTTAAGGCTGAACCACAGCTGAAGGAGCTAGGACAGGCCGTCCAGGCTGTTAGGCGCACAGCTAAGGGGGAACTCCTAATCCTTCTTAACAAGGTATCTGACCCTAAAACCGCGGAGCTTCAGACCACAATGAAGGCGGTCCTGGGCAGCAATGTTGACGTCAGAGCGCTGACTGAGACAATGCTAGTCGAGGTAAAGGACATAGACGAGACCACCGAGAAAATGGACATTCTATGTGCGGTTAAATCACAGCTCGATGTGGAGCTGCCTGAATCCGCGGTGGTCAGTCTAAGGGCTGCATACGGGGGCACCCAAACCGCCACTCTTAGAGTCATGCCCGACATAGGGAGACGGCTCATAGAGAAGGGAAAAATTAGGCTGGGATGGACTTCGTGTAGAATCCGCCCAAAGATAACACCTAAAAGGTGTTTTAAGTGTATGGAGTTTGGCCATATAGCAGGAAATAATAGCAAAAAGTCGGCAATATGGAGCTGCGGAAATCCAAAGCTTCAGATTACCAAGAAAAAAAGCGGAAATTGCTTCGCTAGGGCTTATGTGAATGGTATAGCTTTCTATAGCTGTTACCTGCCGCCAAGCCATAGCCTTCCCCAGGCAATATCTGTGCTCGAAGATATTGCAGAAGATGCCCGGGAAAACCGTCCAGCCGTAATAGCAGGGGACTTTAATGCCTGGGCTACCGACTGGGGCTCCCCCCGAACAAATGCGAGGGGAAAGGCACTACTATAGAGCTTCGCCGCACTTGACCTAGTGCTGCTGAACTCTGGAACGAAACCGACCTTCTCTAGAGCCGGAACCAGTTCCATCATTGACCTCACATTCGCGAGCGCTGGATTGGCCTCAGGCTCCAGCTGGGAGGTTTGTGACACCTACATGGGTAGTGACCATGCAGGAATAATCTGCACGATAAAACCAAGAAATAGCCCACCACGGGTTCCTAAGACCGTGCCAGGGTACAAAATAGAAACGCTAGACGTGGAGATGGTACAGATGCTGTTTGAGGACCTCTCCACTAGCGGTACAGCTGAAGAGCGGGCAAACCACATCGCAGACTACACAAAGCTAGCCTGTGATGCATCTATGCAGAGAAAGGGGAAAAACCCATCAGGAAGAAGGCCTGCATACTGGTGGAACCAATCCATTGCGGAAGCCAGGAAAGACTGCCACAGGGCAAGACGCGCATACCAACGCGCAAGAGGAAGGCCCGAATTTGAGGCACTTCAAATACTTTTCAGGGAAAGAAGACGAGCCCTGGAAAAAAATATAAAAGAGAGCAAACGCAGATGCTTAATAATATATGCGAAGAAATAGACTCCAACCCATGGGGCTTCGCATATAAACTCGTCACAAAACGGCTGCGGGTATTTAGTAGGCCATCGCCGACATGCCCAGCCGGCCTAAAGAGGATAGTGGAAACACTATTCCCAGAGCAAGAGAGTATGGCGCGAACCTCACAGACCGTGAATACTGCGACCATAAAGCTCACAAGTGCCGAAGAAGTCCACCGGGTATTGAAGACAATACTGGACGACAAGGCACCGGGACCAGATGGCATCCCGAATAAAGTCCTTAAAATTGCTATTAAGGCTAACACAAAAGAGTATGTTGACATGTATAACGCATGCCTAACAGAAGGGGTGTTCCCTAGTCGCTGGAAAATACAGCGGCTGGTACTCATACCAAAGGGGGACAAGCCAGCGGAGGAGCCTTCTTCATATAGGCCACTCTGCATGCTAGACACGGTAGGTAAAATTCTTGAAAGAATAATCCACTCCCGGCTAGAAGGTGCTCTTACGAAACCAACGGCCTCTCAGAGATGCAGTATGGTTTTCGAAAGGGTCTATCCACCATCGACGCTGTCGGTAAACTGTGCGAAGTCGCAGATAAAGCGATCGAGGGGAAAAGGTGGTTGTACGGCACAAAGCAGTACTGCATAGCGGCAACGCTGGATGTTAAAAACGCATTCAACTCCGCTAGCTGGGACCACACACTAAATGCATTGAGAAATCTTAATGTTCCAATGTATATACAGAGAGTAATAGCGAGCTACTTTGAAAGCCGCCTGCTCCTGTATGAAACTGATTCTGGGCAATCGACCCACAGGGTCAGCGGGGGAGTCCCACAAGGATCAGTCCTAGGCCCCTTGTTGTGGAATGCCATGTACGATGGGATCCTTAGGATCGCGATGCCCGAAGGTGCACGACTCATTGGCTTTGCCGATGATGTAGCCATAGTAGTCACTGCAAAGAAGCTACCAGATGCAGAGAGAATCTGCAACGAAGCTGGGGAACGAGCAAACGCATGGCTCGACGCCAAGGGACTCACTTTGGCAGCGCACAAGACGGAAGCAGTCCTGATAAGCACCAGGCAGATAGTAGAGACGGCTACTATCAAAATTGGAGAAGCCACAATTAAATCTCGCCCAAGCCTAAAATACTTGGGTGTTATGATTGATCACCGGCTAACCTTCAAAGAACATCTAGCGTACGCTAGTGGCAGGGCAGGCAGGACTGCGGCCGCGATCTCGAGGATTATGGCAAACACTCGGGGACCGAGGCAACCAGGTCGGAGATTACTGGTAAGCGTTGTCACATCGACGCTGATGTATGCTGCTCCCATATGGGCCCGAGCCACAAAAAATGGAAGTTATATGCAAGATGCTGACTCCGTGCAGAGACTGTGTGCCCTGCGGGTATGCTGTGCGTTCCGCACGGTATCCCATGACGCGGCGTTGGTAATATCGGGAGTTATACCGATTGACCTGCTGGCACTGGAATCAGTTGAGATCCGAGCAGGTAGCACGGAAATCGAAACATCTGAATCCCTACGGAATACCCTACCTTGTGGACATTATGCTCGTTTCAGAAGAAAATTGGTCTGCAGTATGCAATATGGCCACAATTGTACTCAAAAAGCTGCGCAACGTAGAAAGACTGCGAAATTCCAATAGGATAGAATCCTAGAGAGCCCTAAGGGCATTCCCCCCCCCGGCGAAGTAATACCTACCGGCAGTTCCGCCGGGGAAGCGGGGAGGGGGTGGAGTATTTACTGGGTTAGAGTCCCAGACTTCGGCAAGCTATCTCAGCTCCGAGTTGGCTTTCGATGCTTTAGACCACCTCTAAAAAAAAACAAAAAAAAAAAAAAAAAAACACTCGCATTTTGGACCTGCACAAGGGCAGGTTGCTTCCACCATCGGGTTGCACAGGGGCAACACCGTACATTTGGCGACCGTGACAGGACACCTGCAGTCTTGGATTGTACTGGAATTGGAGGATCACGAAGGATCCGTCGACAACAGAACCTCTGCAGATTGGACATCAATTGGATGCACATAACCTCACATCAGGTAGCTACTCAGTTGAAGAAACAGCTCGAACCGTAAGCTAAACCAACGACAAAAGGTCATTAAAAATCAGAATTCTTTGAAAAATAAAAGGCAAAAGGCCCTTTCTTTGTTTTGAAAATTTGGCAAATGCAGTGAGCGAAGTCTAACGTGGTCGAAGCTTTCACTCAAAGTTTACTTGGTAAAGCTAAGCTTTTGGAAAATAGTTCAAGAAAGTTAGTGTTTACATTTCACTCAACGGCTTTAAAACTGTATCCACAATCGCTGTAACCTGCACATCACCTAAGTTTGTGTTTATTTTCTGCTAATATATTAATCTATTCCACAAGATGACAAAACCGTCAGTAGAGGAGCAGCTGGTGTGTCTCAGGCGCAAGCGCGCCGTGCTGGAACAGAATTTCAAGAGCAGCAAAGAACGAGCTTTGGCTGCTACTGTCATCGATTCTAGCACGGCGGAGTGCAGATTGCAAGTGTTAGAGTCCCACTATAGGCAATTGGCTTAAATTCAGCTGCAAATCGAGGAGTTGGATCCAACGGAGAATTCTAGATCCGAACATGAAGAAGATTATATTGTTAGCAAGGCGACTCTGATGAAAAGGATAGCTTCGAATAGGCCGCAGCGGTCTGATGAGTTATGCGTCACAAATTCCACGTTCTTAGGTAGCGGAAACCACAGCCGGCTCCCTGCTCTCAAATTGCCAAGGTTTGACGGAAAATATAGTGATTATAAACGCTTTATTTCTGCATTTAAACATATGGTCGACGAAGATGCTAGCATTACAGAAGTAGACAAATTTACATACCTACTTAGTTGCCTATCTGGTCCAGCGTTAAACGTTGTGTCAGCCTTTCAAGTTTCAGATGCCAACTACCAAAAGGCTCTAAATCAGTTACAAGAGCGTTACGATAAGAAAGTATTAATTCTTATTGCGCATGTCACCAGTTTATTCGGCATTTCTCACATGAAGAAGGCTGACCCGTGCTCTCTTCGACAAATTTTAGATACTGTCTCAGCACTTCTTGACTCGCTTCTTTCTCTTGGCACTGAGAAAGACATTCTTAGTGCATTAATCATTCCTCTCGTCCTGCAGAAAGTCGATTCTGATTCTAAACAAGCATACGACAGAGCCCAGGTGTATGAAAATCTTCCGAAGTGGGAAGATTGTTATAATATTTTGAGCAGACATTGTCAATTTTTAGAGTGTCATCAAAAATCTCCAGTTGAAGGTAAACCATATGAGAAACGTTTTGAAAAACCCAGTTATTCTCGAAAGGCATTTATAGCTGCCAAACGGAGTTGTTTTATAGCTTAGGATCATGTCATTATTCATTTCACTCTCGTTCGAAAAGCGTCATAGCTGGGCAAAGCAAGCTACTTTATGCTTAAATTGTTTACATAAAGGTCACATTGCAGCAGATTGTCCTTCGAAATTTCGTTGTAGGACATGTCACGGATTAAATCATTTCTCTTTGCATCGCCCAGCCGATCCCAAGACAGCGATTGAAATAGGTGAAGAGCAAGATAATTCACAAGCCAGCTCATCAACCCAGGTGTTTGCTGGATTTACACGTAACTCAAAACGCTCGCTTATCCCAACAGCGCTCATCCTAATTAAGGACAAGTATGGCGTGTTTCATTCTGCTAGAGCTCTGCTAGACTCAGGGTCTGAAGTCAATTTTATGACAGAAACTCTAGCGAAGACCCTTCAGATACCAGGAATTGGGAACCTTCGAGAGCATGTAAAGTTTTCTTTAGAAGCAACAATTCGGTCTCGGTTATCAGCTGATGAGTGCAATTTTCAATCACGAAATCTATAGCTCAGCAGCAGCCGGAACGCTGCATAGATACATCGCAATGGTCGATCCCTGAAGACATCGATTTGGCCGACGCACAATTCTTTAAGCCTCACAAGATTGATATTTTGATCAGTACGCAGGAGTTTTTTGATTTGCTGACTGGTCAAAAGCTATCGTTAGGACCTGGTTTACCTTGTCTACTCAACACATCGCTCGGCTGGATTGTTGGAGGCAAAATCGAAAACGGTTTACAACCAGACGCAAAGGCGTACGCATTTTCTTGCAATGTTTTTAAGACCCAAGATCTTAACGATGCCCTAGCACAGTTTTGGAAAATCGAATCATTTGAGGACATAAGCAAAAACAGGTTTACGCTTGAAGAAGAAGAGTGCATTCAACATTTCTTTAAGTACGCTGTTATTCTTGACTCCGGTCGAATTCAAGTCCGTTTGCCATTTGCACAATCCTCAACTAGTCTCGGAAGTTCGTTGGAAAATGCTAGACGGCGTTTCCTTCAGCTTGAACGGCGATTAGGACGCTTACCTGAACAAAAGAAAATGTACACCGAGTTTATGCAAGAATACATTGATCTTGGCCACATGGAACTCGCATCTATTAACCAACCTCATTATGTCATACCGCATCATGCCGTGTTGCGGCCACAAAGCTCAACAACTAAACTGAGAGTTGTTTTCGATGCCTCCGCTAAAACGACATCGAATTTGTCTCTGAACGACATCCTAATGGTTGGACCCACGATCCAACAAAATCTGATTCTCACTCTGCTGGCATTCAGACTACACAAATTCGTTTTCACAGCCGACATAACTAAAATGTATCGGCAATTCATGATTGATTTTAAAGACCGTAATTTCCAGCTCATTTTTTGGAGAGATTCGATTGATCAGCCCATACAGTTATTTCGATTAAATACTGTAACTTATGGCCTGGCAAGTGCCACATTTTTAGCGATTCAAAGTCTTAACTTCATCGCCAAGAGATACGAAAACGAATTCCCAATTGGATCTCATACTTTACAGAATGACATGTACGTGGATGACCTTCTCACAGGAGCCGACAGCTTAGAGGACTTACAAGTGAAAATGCTTCAGACAAAGAAAATTCTTCAACGAGCAGGTTTAAAGTTGTCAAAATGGAACTTTAGCGGTGAGAGAGATTTTTTAGGAGAATACCAATTCAAGGTGGATGGTAAAGAAGTGACAAAGGCCTTGGGAATGTCATGGAAACCGCAAACGCATATATTTTGTTTCCGCTTTGATCTGCCGAAATCCGAAGCTTCCTCCAAGAGGCAAATTATTTCTGTCATTGCAAGTTTGTACGACATCCTTGGACTCCTAAGTCCAATCATTATCAGGTACAAAATTTTTATACAAGAACTTTGGAGGAATAGTCTTGAGTGGGATGAGCCGCTGCCTGATGCGCTGCAAGAAAGATGGCGGCAAATCGAGCCTGATTTACACATTTTAGACCAAATTGAAATTCCAAGGTTCGTCAATTCCTCGTCTAGTATGGAGTGCGAGATACACGGGTTCGCAGACGCCTCAGAGCGTGCATACGGGTGCTGTATTTATCTCCGATCATCTCAAGGAAAACAAGCTATTTCGCGTTTAGTAATTGCAAAATCAAAGGTAGCGCCTGTCCAGACTATCTGTCTACCAAGACTTGAGTTGTGCGCAGCCTTGCTTCTTTGCGAATCATGGATAAAATCAAACATAAGTTTGAGAATATATCCAAGAAGGTTACTTTTTGGTCAGACTTCACAATTGTCTTACACTGGATTACAATGCACTCATCCCAACTTAAGTGTTTCGTAGCCAATCGGGTGTCAACTATTCAAATAAAGTCCGCGAACATCAAATGGCGACATGTTCCGGGTAAGGAGAATCCAGCGGATATCGTTTCGCGAGGATGTGCCGCAGCCGATCTACAAAACACAATCTGGTTCAGCGGACCAACATTTCTTCGCTTCAACGAATGCACTTGGCCAAATGAAAAACCAATTGCCAACTCAGCGGACAACGCATTAGAATTGCGAAAAGTGGCGATAGCAGCATCGAGAGAACAATAATTGAAAGGCTCATCAGCAGAATCTCTTCATATACTCGAATTGTTCGGATCGTAGCTTTCATATTTCGAGTTTTCAACGGCGTTCCTCCCAGCAAAGAGCTTCGGCCTCACAGCCAAACGAACTGGAGGCCAATGAAATTCAGAAGGCATTTATCTACATCGTCTCCACAATTCAAAGCCAAAGTTTCGCAAGGGATTTAATTGACATACAAAAGGGAAATCGTCTTAGTCCAAATCTTAGAAAATTGACTCCGTTCGTAGCTGAAGCTGATATTGGCAATCGATCTATAAAAGTAATTCACAAGGTCAATATGCATGCAGGCCCCAAAGCGCTAATTGGATTACTAAGACTTCAAATATGGACCGCAAATGCTCGTCGCATCACCACCAAGGTGGTCAAAAATTGTGTTCATTGTTGCCATTACAAGCCCAGGCTAATGCAACAAATTATGGGATCCCTGCCAGCGGAAAGGCTGACCCTAACCAAGCCGTTTGCCATCTCAGGAGTAGATCTATGTGGACCATTTTCTACCTCCTATCGGATTCGTGGAAAGGTTCCATATAAAACTTATATGGCCGTATTCATCTGCTTTGCGACCAAAGCAGTTCACGTTGAACTTGTATCAGACCTCTCCACTAATACCTTTGTTTTATGTTTAAAGCGCTTCGTTGGACGCAGAGGACTTCCAGAGAGCATTTGGTGCGACAACGCAATTAATTTTGTTGGTGCTCATTCCCAACTCGACGAATTCAGGAAGCAGCTCTTCAGTCAGCAGGCGCTGCAAGACCTACAAACGTTTACCGCTTCAACAGGCGTCTCGTTTCATTTCATCCCTCCCCGTGCGCCGCACGCATTTTTTGTTAGGTTCGTCTCTAAAGGCGCTTCCGGAACCATGTCTGGAGGATCGAAATCCCAACAGTCTGACTCGCTGGCAACGCGTCACATACCTCAAGCAGCAGTTTTGGAAGCTCTGGCGACGGGACTACCTTCACACGTTGCAACTTCGAAGCAAATGGTTGACGCCGCAAGCCAACATCACGCCTGGACAGCTTGGACACTCCACCTCAGCAGTGGCCTCTCGGTCGAATCTTAAACACTTGTTCTCGAGCTGACGGAAAAGTCAGAGTTGTCGACATAAAGACGATGAAAGGAGTTACTCGCCGACCCATCTGCAAAATTGCGCCGTTCCCAGTTTAAGCAATCTGTTGCAAGAACCTGAGTCCTTCCAACGGGGGGAGGATGTTGGAGCACGACATTTAATTTATATTGTTATAGAATCCTAAATTCATAACCCGAATTGTATATGTAAATAAGATCCACTTTACTGTAACTGAAACGAGCTTGCACGCTCGTCACTTATATGAAACTTTGTACTCAGCAGCGAAATCAGTTCAATACAGATCTCTGAAAGACACAGACAAACATTCTATTTCATTGCACTTTTTTGGACTCTAGTCTGCACACGGGCAGACACACATCAACACACACACACACTCGCAGTGAGTAGTGAGAAAGCAGAGAGTGCGGTCGCGTTTTAAAATCGGTCCGACAAATTCTTCTAGTTTTCAGCACAAATCAACAAGCGTAGCCGGCCATCCGGCTTCGAGTTACGTAACACGCACCTGGACATCTTCTGGTGGCCAGGAGGCCGAAGGCGACAGCTGGGAAATCGTTTCCCCAACAGGTTTGGCGACCAGGCAGGGGCCGGTCATCGGTGAGGGAGGGGAGGTGTCTCTGCCTCATTATTTCCACTCGTTGTTTGTTTAGTTGTTGTCAATTCCACTCGCGCTTTTTTATTTTCGCAAACACATGTACAGTGGTGAAAAGCGCTTGCGCGACCAGCTGATCGTAGTGTGCGAAAGGGGCTGCGGGTGACATAGCAGCGAGCTTTGAACAGGGTGCAGGCCAAGCACATAAGTGCGTGCCGTAGCACGTAGGGAAATATTGGGCGGATCAATTGAATTTTGGGCGGTAAATTTAAAAAATTCTAATAAATATATTTTAGTACTAAGATTTACTCCTTATATTAAATTTTATTTGTTATTTCTTTTTTTAATTTGTGTCCGATCGAAGACCAGCAGGATACTGCGGGAAAAAGGTCCAACCTTCCCGAAAAACCAGTGCACACGCACTGAACCCCCCAGGCGGGGAAATGTCGGGCAGGGGATCGGGGGCACAACACCCTGGCGCCAGCCTAGGAGTTGTGCCAAACGATGTTGGAGGCACGCCGGCAAACAAAGGCCTGGCGCCGCCGCCCAATGCCAACGGCTTTCATACGCCGTTGTCCAGCCTACCTGACTGGGCCAACATGGGAGCTGACCCATTTAAAAAAAGCAACGTGATGGCGAGATCGCCAGAAAAAAGGGTGGAGTGCGGAGGCAAGCAGCCTGGCACCCCCCAGCAGGAGAAAAAAGCTGCCCAAAAACTGCTGACGGAGAGCAGGGGGATGTGCTTAAACAGCTGACTGGTCTAGGATCGAAGGCCAGGGAGTTGAAGAAATTAATGGACGGAAAGCGCTCCATCACAAACCCCATGAGGGATATAGTCGATGAAATGGACTACCTCCAGAGGGAAGTTCTGTCGGCTGTGCAATGCATAATCGAAGAACACAAAAAGGCTAAGGAGACAGCCAGGAAAACCTGTGCAGAAGTGCCCGCGAGCGGAAACAGCAAGCGACCCAGGGGCCAAGAAACTGGGAAAACGCTAGCCGCACCAGCAAAAAAGGCGATGCATAAGGCACCGGCAAGCGAAGCCAGTGCTACAAAGGGGATACATGCTGGGAAAGATAGCACCAGCAAGCCCCAAAAACCTGGGAAGAAGCCAGAGGAATGGCAACAGGTGAAGCGGAAGGAAAGGAAGCCCAGGATGCGACCGCCTCGCAATGATGCGATAGTTATCTCAACCTCCACTGGAGGGTCCTATGCGGAAATCCTCAAAAAGGTTAAGGCTGAACCACAGCTGAAGGAGCTAGGACAGGCCGTACAGGCTGTTAGGCGCACAGCTAAGGGGGAACTCCTAATCCTTCTTAACAAGGTATCTGACCCTAAAACCGCGGAGCTTCAGACCACAATGAAGGCGGTCCTGGGCAGCAATGTTGACGTCAGAGCGCTGACTGAGACAATGCTAGTCGAGGTAAAGGACATAGACGAGACCACCGAGAAAATGGACATTCTATGTGCGGTTAAATCACAGCTCGATGTGGAGCTGCCTGAATCCGCGGTGGTCAGTCTAAGGGCTGCATACGGGGGCACCCAAACCGCCACTCTTAGAGTCATGCCCGACATAGGGAGACGGCTCATAGAGAAGGGAAAAATTAGGCTGGGATGGACTTCGTGTAGAATCCGCCCAAAGATAACACCTAAAAGGTGTTTTAAGTGTATGGAGTTTGGCCATATAGCAGGAAATTGCAGGACCCTGGAGGACTGCTCAAAATGCTGCTACAACTGCGGTGCAAAGGATCACCAAGCTAGAGGCTGCAAGGCAAAGGCCTGCTGCATGCTCTGCAAACGCAAGAAGGAGAAAGATTGCGACCACCCAACCATGAGTGGGAAATGCCCGCACTTCAGGAGGGCTATGCAAGGGCTTAGGGGTAAATGAAGTTCCTTCAGATAAACCTAAACCATTGTGAGGTTGCCCAATCGTTGCTTGAGCAAAATTTCATCGAGGAAAACGTAGACATTGCGCTCATAAGTGAGCAATACAGGAATAAAAATTCCGGAGAATGGCTATCAAATAATAGCAAAAAGTCGGCAATATGGAGCTGCGGGAATCCAAAGCTTCAGATTACCAAGAAAAAAAGCGGAAATTGCTTCGCTAGGGCCCATGTGAATGGTATAGCTTTCTATAGCTGTTACCTGCCGCCAAGCCATAGCCTTCCCCAGGCAATATCTGTGCTCGAAGATATTGCAGAAGATGCCCGGGAAAACCGTCCAGCCGTAATAGCAGGGGACTTTAATGCCTGGGCTACCGACTGGGGCTTCCCCCGAACAAATGCGAGGGGAAAGGCACTACTAGAGAGCTTCGCCGCACTTGACCTAGTGCTGCTGAACTCTGGAACGAAAGCGACCTTCTCTAGAGCCGGAACCAGTTCCATCATTGACCTCACATTCGCGAGCGCTGGATTGGCCTCAGGCTCCAGCTGGGAGGTTAGTGACACCTACATGGGTAGTGACCATGCAGCAATAATCTGCACGATTAAACCAAGAAATAGCCCACCACGGGTTCCTAAGAACGTGCCAGGGTACAAAATAGAAACGCTAGACGTGGAGATGGTACAGATGCTGTTTGAGGACATCTCCACTAGCGGTACAGCTGAAGAGCGGGCAAACCACATCGCAGACTACACAAAGCTAGCCTGTGATGCATTTATGCAGAGAAAGGGGAAAAACCCATCAGGAAGAAGGCCTGGTGGAACCAATCCATTGCGGAAGCCAGGAAAGACTGCCACAGGGCAAGACGCGCATACCAACGCGCAAGAGGAAGGCCCGAATTTGAGGCACTTCAAATACTTTTCAGGGAAAGAAGACGAGCCCTGGAAAAAAATATAAAATAGAGCAAACGCAGATGCTTTAATAATATATGCGAAGAAATAGAATCCAACCCATGGGGCTTCGCATATAAACTCGTCACAAAACGGCTGCGGGTATTTAGTAGGCCATCGCCGACATGCCCAGCCGGCCTAAAGAGGATAGTGGAAACACTATTCCCAGAGCAAGAGAGTATGGCGCGAACCTCACAGATCGTGAATACTGCGACCATAAAGCTCACAAGTGCCGAAGAAGTCCACCGGGTATTGAAGACAATACTGGACGACAAGGCACCGGGACCAGATGGCATCCCGAATAAAGTCCTTAAAATTGCTATTAAGGCTAACACAAAAGAGTATGTTGACATGTATAACGCATGCCTAACAGAAGGTGTGTTCCCTAGTCGCTGGAAAATACAGCGGCTGGTACTCATACCAAAGGGGGACAAGCCAGCGGAGGAGCCTTCTTCATATAGGCCACTCTGCATGCTAGACACGGTGGGTAAAATTCTTGAAAGAATAATCCACTCCCGGCTAGAAGGTGCTCTTGACGAAACCAACGGCCTCTCAGAGATGCAGTATGGTTTTCGAAAGGGTCCATTGACGCTGTCGGTAAACTGTGCGAAGTCGCAGATAAAGCTTTGGGGGGAAAAGGTGGTTGTACGGCACAAAGCAGTACTGCATAGCGGCAACGCTGGATGTTAAAAACGCATTCAACTCCGCTAGCTGGGACCACACACTAAATGCATTGAGAAATCTTAATGTTCCAATGTATATACAGAGAGTAATAGCGAGCTACTTTGAAAGCCGCCTGCTCCTGTATGAAACTGATTCTGGGCAATCGACCCACAGGGTCAGCGGGGGAGTCCCACAAGGATCAGTCCTAGGCCCCTTGTTGTGGAATGCCATGTACGATGGGATCCTTAGGATCGCGATGCCCGAAGGTGCACGACTCATTGGCTTTGCCGATGATGTAGCCATAGTAGTCACTGCAAAGAAGCTACCAGATGCAGAGAGAATCTGCAACGAAGCTGGGAAACGAGCAAACGCATGGCTCGACGCCAAGGGACTCACTTTGGCAGCGCACAAGACGGAAGCAGTCCTGATAAGCACCAGGCAGATAGTAGAGACGGCTACTATCAAAATTGGAGAAGCCACAATTAAATCTCGCCCAAGCCTAAAATACTTGGGTGTTATGATTGATCACCGGCTAACCTTCAAAGAACATCTAGCGTACGCTAGTGGCAGGGCAGGCAGGACTGCGGCCGCGATCTCGAGGATTATGGCAAACACTCGGGGACCGAGGCAACCAGGTCGGAGATTACTGGTAAGCGTTGTCACATCGACGCTGATGTATGCTGCTCCCATATGGGCCCGAGCCACAAAAAATGGAAGTTATATGCAAGATGCTGACTCCGTGCAGAGACTGTGTGCCCTGCGGGTAAGCTGTGCGTTCCGCACGGTATCCCATGACACGGCGTTGGTAATATCGGGAGTTATACCGATTGACCTGCTGGCATTGGAATCAGTTGAGATCCGAGCAGGTAGCACGGAAATCGAAACATCTGAATCCCTACGGAAAAGGTGCAGAGAACTTACCATTGCGAAGTGTATAAATACTTTGTTATTTATGCCTGATCAACCATACGGGTACAAAAAAAAAGAAGAAGGAACTTTGCAACAACATTTCCAATTCATATTTCGTAATTTTACTTTTAAGTACAATTTTATAATTTTTATCAAATTTTTTTACATTTTTTATTGACATTTTATATTTTTATATTTTCAAATCAACCATTTTTACTAATTAGTATTGTAATGTCATACTTACACTCATGGAAAAAATAATAGGTGTGTTTTTTTTCCCTTTTATTTCTAATTCATATCTTCTCTAAACTCAACAAATCAATTTTTTTCAAAGATAAATGTTTGAATTAAATTAATATTTGACTCTGTTTGGTCTTTTAATATATTGAACTGAAGTATCTGGGAGCTAATAACCGGTATATCCGCCGTTATTCTGCAAGACTTTCACTTGGAATGTTGTGCCCTGCTTTTTGGACATTATCCCAAAGTTTATTTTTTTTTTGACAAAAAGTGTTTCCGACATCTCTTTTGAGTTCACCGCAAAGATTTTTGATGGGATTGAGGTCCGGGGATTGACTTGGCCACTCAAGAACATCCACATTTTGTTCTCGGAACCAATCCTTTACTACTCGAGAAGCGTGCTCCTTAATAAAAACGATGTCTAAAAAAGTATATATTTTTATTTTTTCTTATTATTTGTTTTGATTTGATTTTTTTTTTGTTTGGTGCGAATATATATCAATTTTTTCTATTTACACTTATGGGCCAAATAATAGGTGTGTTTTTGGAATGTTGTACCCTGCTTTTTGGTCATTATCCCAAAATTGATTTTTTTTTGACAAAAAGTGTTTACGACGTCTCTATTGAGTTCACCGCAAAGATACTCGATGGGATTGAGGTCCGGGGATTGACTTGGCCACTCCAGAACATCCACATTTTGTTCTCGGAACCAATCCTTTATTACTCGAGAGGCGTGCTTCGGGTCATTATCCTGCTGAAACTTCCATAAAAATGGTATATTATCCTGGGCATATGGTAGCATCACAGTCTCCAATAGATATTTGTACTCGAATCTGTCCATTATTCCGTCAATACGATGAATCGGACCAAAACCATGCCATGAAAAGCAGGCCCGTGCCATTAGGCTACTACCTCCATGTTTCACAGTTTTATATGTGTACTTGGCATCAAATTATTTGCATTTCGGACGACGAACAGTCCTTCCAAATCTTTTCCAAAGGATTTTTTTTTGGTTTCGTCCCTCCAGAGGATATTACGCACTTTTTTCTCACCCCTTGGTCCTCAACAGGTTCTACGATCTAATGCAAATTTGTTCCTCATCTGTAAATTTGCCGATCGAAACAAAGGAACCCTGCGAGCAATCCTACCTGGTAGGTTTGCTATTGCCAAATACCATATTTTATATTTAATGTTGCTATTTTGTCTCACTTTGTGCGTAGGTTAGTTCCTGTATGTGGAGGCAGAAAATATATATATGTTGGATGAGCATGCACAATATATATGCGTAAGCGTATGTTGGATGCTGCTTTTTGTCATACAGTGCAAACCCGATAAGTGGACTATAGTTGTGATGGCATAGAAAACATTTATGGAGGCAGAAAATATATCTATGTAGATATGGGCATGCATGCATTTATGGATATATGTGTGTATGTGTAAGTGTATCGGTACAGTATACAGTATACTGCAGTCGAGCGTCGAGGAGTGGACTGTATTTGAAGTGACGGAACAGAGAAAATTATGTGGAGAGAAAAAACAAAAGACAAAAAAAATATATCGCGACAGCGGCGGACTGTTCGGCGAACAGGGAAACCCCCCAAAATTAGTTTACACCAAGTGGCTGATATTAGTTATGCATTTTTATTTTCCACCACACAATTTCACTTTCCTTATTAAACCATGGAGGTTTATTTGAACTCTTGCACGGAACAGACAGATAAAAGAAAGAGTTCAATGCAATACAAAAGAAATAAACGCCCTTAGCCATGTTAGTGCACGAATAAAGTTCGGAAAGGTCAAAGCCGGAAATAAAAGTATTTAAACGATGAAAGCTCAAATCCCATTTTAAAACCCATAAAATAGGTTGAATGCATTAGTTGTAGCTACTCTTAATCGTCAGTCCAGACGGGGAAGTTGAGTCTTGATTGCTATCAACTCAACCCTTTCGTCTGAATTACTAACTCTCGAAGAATTTAATGACATCGAATTCCTAGGTATACAATTATCGTTTTCCGGTAGTTTCATATATGTATATTACTTGTTCATATATCCCACCATCATCTGAGTTCCCAATTTACGCTCATCACCTTTCCGTTACTTTTTTTCTTTTTTTTTCGCGCGGAGTCCCACGGCTCACTTACCCGCCCAACCGACCGAGGGGCGCAGCCGTGTATCGTACGGCAGGATTCGCGAGAGGACAGACGCGAGATAAGAAAATAAGGTCCGGGGAAAAAAGTAATACTAAGATCAATCTTGTGCCAATGAAGCAAGTATCACTCGTTTTAGGAGCGGCAGAGTGTCAAGATTTGAGATTATAGGAAAAAGTCTATTATAGTCAGAACATACTACTCTGAATAGCTCATGCAAGGCATAGTTAAATCTACAATGATTTAAAATTGGGGGAATATAATTTCTAGTTAATCTACTTGGCACAGAAAAGTTTAGCCGACTTATTAAGTTGGGGCAGTCAATATCACCATGTATAAGGTTATAAATAAAGAAAGTACCAAGCATCGTTCTACGGTTGGCTAGGGAGGGTAAATTAATCAAAAGAAGACTACTAGAATAAGAAGATAAGTTAAGATTTGCATCCCAGTTTAGGCGCCGTATAGCAAAAAGAAGGAATTTTTTTTTGTACAGTTTCAATACGACCAATATGAATTCCGTATTGTGGACGCCAGACGGGAGACCCATACTCCAGAATCGGACGGACTAGCGAAATAAATAAAGTTTTAGTTAAATAAGGATCATCGAATTCTTTTGACTGCCTCTTAATAAATCCAAGCACTCCTCTGGCTTTATTAACCATGGACGAAATGTGATTAGAAAATTTTAATTTAGGGTCCAAGAGAACGCCAAGATCGTTTACAAGAGTTTACAAGAGTTATTCCATCCAAAGAGCTGCCACTTAATGTGTAAGTCGCGTATATCGGATTGACCCGATAAAAAGTCATCAGCTTGCACTTGGAACCTTTTAAATTTAGTAAATTATCTCGGACCAGTTTTGAAAATTATCTAGATCGGATTGTAAGTCTAAGTGGCAGGAAATGTACTTATACTGCAGGCATAACTTAACATCATCTGCGTACATAAGTACGCGAGACGGACTTCTAATTGATGGAAGATCGTTAACAAATAATGTAAAAATTGAATTTTTAAAAAGGACCCTTTGTGACCTGCCATTCAAATAACTTGAGATCCATATAAGAAGATCAACTGGAAAACCTAACAAGTCAAGTTTTTGAACTAGAAGTAAGTGATTTACAGAGTCAAATGCTTTACTAAAGTCAGTGTAAATGACGTCTGTTTGAAAACTACTATTGAAGCCCTTTATAACAAATGTAGTAAGCTCTAGAAGGTTTGTGATTGTGGATCTACGTTTAACAAATCCGTGTTGACATGGAGAAATGATTGATCTTCAAAAGTGCTGCAAATGAGGAGTAATAATTTTTTCAAAAAGCTTAGGAATAGCTGACAACTTAGAAATACCTCTGTAGTTACTGGCTTCTAACTTGTTATCTTTTTTGAAAAGAGGAATAACAAATGATTCCTTTCAAATATTTGGGAATTGGGAAGTTTCTAGAGATAAGGTAAACAACTTGTGAAGACATTTGCACAGGGCCTTAGCGCAATACCTAAGCACGCACCCAGGAATACCATCGGGAACTGGCGAATAAACAGGCTTAATACGAAGAAGATCCAAAAGAAGAAAACTTTCTGTTAAAGTGGGACAGAATATGAGGTTTGACTTGGACATGGTGTAAGAATAAAGCTGTGATGAAAAATCTTAAGTAGAGTATATCGTTTGAAAAAATTGGGCAAATAAATCGGCTATTGCCTGATCTGTGGTTGCCGTCATGTTTCGAACGACAGCGAGGAAGGAAAAGAATTAGACTTACGCTTGGTGTTAACGAAATTATAAAACTGTTTCGAGTTCTGAGAGAACTGGACCTTACAACGGTTGAAGTAACTATTATAACACTGAGCATTAAGCACGGTAAATCTTGACCAAGCACTTAAATGTGAGATATTATTTAGTACAGTTTATTAATATTATTTCGCGGTGCACAGTTACTGAATATAATAATTGGCTTTTATTAAATTGCTGGATATATGCTGCTGCTTTCTGCTGATTCTTTCAAACACGTTCGGCTGCTTCGATTCTCTTCTGCTACTGTCCTGTTCGGCTGCTACTTCTTCTGCTACTGTCCTGTTCGGCTTCTTCTGATACTGTTACTCTGCTGTACGACTTCTGCTGCTGTACTCTGCTGTACGACTTCTGCTGCTGTTAACCAGTGTGCCTTTAATAAATCTGCTTGTCTACTCTCTGTTACATAAATATCTAGTTAAAACAGATTGAGAATCGGTATTTTTATATTTCCTAAAAAGTCTTGACTTTACATTTCTTAAGTGTGTCAACTCTTTGCTAAACCAAGGTGATTTATTGGAAATTGACGGATAGTTCCACGGAACACAGGAATTAAAAAATGAGTTCATTGCAGTGTAAAAAACATTAACTGCATCGGACATATTATTGCATAAGTAAAGATCAGATCAATTAAAGCCAGAAATAAAATTATTTAGCCTCAGAAAGTCTGCCTTGCGAAAACAATGAATTCGTTTGGTTGATTTTTCTTAGATATCTCTACCAGTGGCAAATGTAAGTTCAATGGTAGGGTGATATGGATCTTCCGGTTGCGTGAGTGTTGCTACTCTGGACAGAAACACACCTTCAGGATTTGATACAAAACACAAATCAAGTAGGCGACCTAGTGAATTTCGAACATGGTTTACTTGAGATAAGGATATGTCAAGCAGGCCGTCAATAAAATCATGCTGTGCTATAGGTAGTAAGACATTCGATCCATCCTCAGTGGACCAGGTAACTCCAGGTATATTAAAATCACCTAGAACCACCAACTGATCCCTATCGGAAAGCTTTTTTGTCAGAAAGTTAAGAATAAATGAGCAATTTATGTATATAAAATTACCAGGTAGTGATAACTTTACACAAATAAAATTCCATAAAAATAACTCCTCTGACGGGATGTTTGAATCAACTCCAATTAAGACTACACCTCCTCGTCTAGAGGGACGGTCATACCTGTATATTGTGTACTTACCTGGAAAAACTTCGGAGCTAAAGATCTCCGGCTTTAACCAGGTTTCTGTAAACACAATAATATGAGATGCAAAGGAAAGGCTTTCAGAATACAATTTAGTGAGCTTGCTACGCAAGCCTCTTGCATTCTGGTAGGAAAGAAGGAGGTTAGAAGATAGTTTTTTGAAATTGGTACACTGGCTTGGCCTCGACTAGGAAGTTTGACTCCAACGGGCCCCTTCTTCTTTATCTTAGCCTTGAACTCTTTTACAACCATATTATCCGGCCAAAAGTCGCCCGAGCATATGGCTACAAAAAGCTCGTTAGGGACAGTTATCTTGAAAGATAAACTGTCTCTAGCATAAGAAAACTTAAACTTTTTCAGCTTTACACTATTACTCGGCTTTAAATTTGTCTTGTATATAAGGGGTTGTAGAGAGATAGGTGGATACACTAATTGTGAAACCACTACGGACAAATCGGAATTTTTCGAAGTCCCTGGTTGCATGCATTCTGTGACGGAATGTTCGAATACCGAATCTTTTTTAGCTGCTGATCTTAGCAACATTTGAGGATTTGCTGCAGTCAGCGTCTGATCCGCCGGCATGCTCTGTGCTTTTAATTTCCGTTACGGAGTGTTCCCCTTTTGCTGCTTACCTCCAGCGACCTTTTTGCGCTTAGGGGACTCTTCTAATAGCTTACAACTATTACACTGCGAATCCAGCGCAGAGAGGAGATCATCAGCTCGTCGAAAACTATCTCTAGCAACTCCGAAACAGCTAATCAACCCCATCAGGCCGCCTTTAGTTTGGCGGATGAACGATTTCATCTCGTTCGCAACCTCAACACAAGCATAACAACATAACTGCAAATTAGGCCCTTTTGAAGGGTCATCACTTGTCCGCCCAGTGACACCGGCGCACTTGGGTGCACAATGTTTTCACACAGCCAGCAAGTCATATTAGATTGGTCAGCCCTGATTACGAGGCTGCATTTTTTGCAGAAGCAGACTAAATTATTGCTCATTTTACCTATTGAAACCACTGTACCAAAAAAAACGAATTGAAATTTATAAGCGAGCAGTTATTAGTACCGCAAGAGCGCAGAAACTGCACGCTTAGAACTTTCAAAACAAAGAAAGCGAGAGAGCGGGAGCGTAATTTAGTTCAAGTGCACGCAAAAGCAACACTAAAAACAGCACTACGACTTATGACGAACAACGCACAAAAGAGAAACGACGGGGTTACAAGAAAAGAAAACACAAAATAGAATTACGAAATTCAAACAATTTTTGATTGTTATTAGTGCACAAAGATTCAAAGATCACTCGCGAAGCGAACGGAATTTAAATGTAAATTTAAAGATCTAAAAATGAAAATCGTTTTAATACAACCCACCGATTGGATTAAACAAAATTAAAACAAAATTGGGCGCAGAAAAAAAAACACGACCGTTCAATTTGAAAGTCAAAGATGAAAGTCCAGTCCATTTCCAAAAAACTGTCAGATCGATTTCAGGTAGCAGTTGTACGTAATTTCAATATACCTCGACATGGTCACCAGACGAAAACTCTTATATTTTACTTCTTTTAGCGCAGCATGACTTTTAACCACGTTAAAAACTCCTTAGGAGGTTTACTGAACTTGTGTTTTTTCAAATCCAGAAGGCGTTTGTCTATTAAGGACATCACCACTTAAACACGCGGAGGATCCCTATCACCCAACTCTAGAGATGACTGTGCATGCGAGAACAGAGCTAAATAAAAAATCCGAAAAGTCTTTTAAACGAATTCACTGCTTTTATCTTTTTTGTAGACCGAAATCTGGGATACAGAACAAATAAACTGTCCGCCTTGGCGAAACCCATTGCTTGCGCAAATGCCTCTTTAAAACCTATAAAATAGGTCGAATGCATTAGTTGTAGCTACTTTAAGCTGCAGTTGTACTCATACCCGAGACTTCAGGTTGTAAAGTCATTTAATTAATGGTCTGAAATCTCTAGAAGATCCCACATCCATCTGTATATTAGGTTTGATCACACCCAAGTAAACAAATACACATATATATACGTACAACTGTTCAGTCGCCATCACAAGTGTTTGATGACCTTGTCTTTATAGATATATCAAAGACATACACAGACACAATATTCTATGTATATTGTATGCATGTTATTCAACCCATGAATATTCTCAGTTTATAGGTTTTATAAACTATTTTTCAATCGTAGCAATCGCTGAAAAATCAAAGCTTCGCTAGCAAAATCTCCCCTCACTCAAACCAGCCACATTCGGGCTATTGTAAACAATTGACCTTTTCCAATCTTAGCAAGAGCTGAAAATTCTAGCTTCGTTAACAGAATCTCCCCTTATTTAATTTGCATGCAATCCCCCATCCCCTTCCTATACTACAGATTAAAAATGTTTTATTCAAATGTATGCATAAGGTGTAAAGTTAGTTATTCTGTACTTAGGAAGGTATAGACATCGTCGGTTTTCTACGCTCAATTTTGTAAACTCTCTTTTTGTTTATATTTGCTGCTAACTAAAAAAAAACTATAACCATGGCTTTAGTTCAGTGTGATGTTCGCATCAAAGTTATTAATCTTTCGGTCTTTAAAATGCATTACGAGGAGTGTCCAATGCCTTGTAATACAAGTGCATCAAAAAACAAAATTATTTGTGATTTGTGTTTTAAGTCCGTTGATAGGGGAAAATTTAGTAAGCATTATAAAAGGTGCCTCGCACATAAAAATGCTTTTAAAGTGTTGATGAGTGCTCAGATCAAAAATAAGCAATTACAGCCTTTTTTTTTTTATATAAGTATAAGTATTTATACCCGTTACTCGTAGAGTAAAAGGGTATATTGTATTCGTGCAAAAGTATGTAACAGAAAGAAGAAAGCGTTTCCGACCCTATAAAGTATGAATATATATTCTTGATCAGGGTCACTAGCCGAGTCGATATAGCCATGTCCGTCTGTCCGTCTGTTCCATTTTACAAGTACAATGTGCAATAGATGAACTAACAAAAGGGAATATTCCAAAAAACCGTTTTATAGTTGTTCTTCTGTCGCACTGCTATTTCGGTGAACACAGCTGTATATATATTCTTGATCAGGGTCACTAGCCGAGTCGATATAGCCATGTCCGTCTGTCCGTCTGTCTGTCCGTCCGTATGAACGCTGAGATCTCGGAAACTATAAAAGCTAGAAGATTGGCATTTTGCATGCAGATTCTAGGAGTTCCTACGCAGCGCAAGTTTGTTTCAAAAAGGTGCCACGCCCCCTTTAACGCCCACAATCGCTTATATACGATTTTAAAAATTTAAATATTTCGGAAAAGTAAAAATGCAGTTTTATTGTGTTTATCAATACCTATCGAAATGTAGAAGAAATTTTTCAAATCGGACCATTCGTTAAAAAGTGTATGCGTGATCAAAGTTTCTATCTCCATCTCCCTCGCACTCCCTTTACCTGAGTAACGGGTATCTGATAGTCGGGGCACCCGACTATAGCGTTCTCTCTTGTTTTATATAAGTATAAGTATATAGAATCTTAAATTAAAAAAAAACTATCTGACAGTCAAGGTGACTGGCGCGAGATTTAGGGGCTCTAATATCTATTGCTGAGCTGGAAGGTCATTGCGTTGTAATCGGGTCCGGTTGGAAACCCTGGCTAGGCCCCTGGCGAGCTGGTTTGGATGAGAAGTTAGCTTGGTGTGGTAGGACGCTTTTTGTTTTGATATTTCATCTTTTACGGGTAGAATGCCAAGATCTCTGTGGATGTTGTCGTTCCGAACATACCAAGGTGCCCCAGTGATAGTTTTCAGGATTTTTGATTGTGCTCGCTGAATAATGTCGATGTTGCTGCTGCTCGCGTTTCCCCACAATTGGGAGCCGTGGGTCCAGACTGGCTTAAGCGTTGAATTGTAGAGCAGGACCTTGAAGTCCAGGCAGAGGGGGGGAGCGCGCGTTTATAAGCCAATGGAGACTGTTTGATTTTAGTTTTAGGTGAACTTTCTTAGCTTCGATATGTCTCCGCCTTGTAGGTCTCCTGTCTAGGTGGATTCCAAGGTACTTTTGCACTTTTGCGCATTTATTTTTATTCGCCAGTCTGATAACCACCTTTCCACTACAACGAGATGATCAGCTAGTAGTGCTGTTGCCTGAATTGGGCATTTGGACGGACTTATGATCGCGGTATCGTCTGCGAATGTAGAAGTAGTTAGCCGCTCGTTCGTGGGGATATCTGCGGTGTAGAGGAGAAATAGAGTTGGACCAAGGGCGCTACCTTGGGGAACTCCAGCCTCTATAGCGTAGTCGTCGGATGTTGTAGTGTTGCATCTCACGACGAAGGCTCTGTTGTAAAGGTACGATTCAAGTATCCTGTGAGTGTTTCCCGGCAGGATCGTTCTGATTTTATGCATAAGGCCATCAAGCCAGACTCGGTCGAAAGCCTGTGCAACGTCGAGGAATACCGCACTGCAGTATTCCCGAAGCTCGAATGCAGTCCGTATTTCTGTTGTTAGTCTGTTGACTTGCTCTATTGTTCCATGGCTTTCTCGAAAGCCAAATTGGTGTACTGGAATAACGTTGTGCTCTTTCAGATATCGGATTATGCGCGTCAAAAGGCATTTTTCGAGCATTTTTGACAGACACGAGAGTAAAGTTAACGGTCTGTACGAAGCTGGTATTGTGTGATCTTTTCCTGGCTTTGGGATCATTATGATTACCGATTTTTTCCATTTTTTTGGAAAATAGCCAAGTCCTGTAATCCCGTTAAAGAGTTTTCAAATAACCTCAACTGCACAGTTTGGAAGTTCGATTAACATTTTGGGAGTTATTTGATCACCGCTTGGGGCATTTTTATACCCGTTACTCGTAGAGTAAAAGGGTATATAGTATTCGTGCAAAAGTATGTAACAGGTAGAAGGAAGCGTTTCCGACCCTATAAAGTATATATATTCTTGTTCAGGATCACTAGCCGAGTCGATCTAGCCATGTCCGTCTGTCCGTCCGTATGAACGCTGAGATCTCGGAAACTATAAAAGCTAGAAGATTGGCATTTTGCATGTAGATTTTAATAGTTCCTACGCAGCGCAAGTTTGTTTCAAAATGGTGCCACGCCCCCTCTGACGCCCACAAGCCACAAGCTGTGGCCACAGTTTTGATGATATTATGAAAATTTTAATTGATATGTATTTGTTTCGTCAATAATATCGATTGGCCTAATAAAAGTTTGCCACGCCCACTCTAACGCCCAAAAACCAATTAAACGCTTAAGCCTGGCTAGCGCCTACATTTCCGCCTTTCATGGCGCCATCTAACGGATGACTTTGGAACAGCTGGCCAAGGTGCTCAACGGAGTTAACGTTAATTCTCGATAAGGATTTCTATTAAAGGAATTTGCGATGGTTTTCATTTGTCAATACCGAACTATATTCCAAGAACTATGCAAATAAAATCTAGTTAGCCAAATTGGAGGTCTGAGTCAAACAATGGCGTATGTGTGTATGTATGTAAGCATATACATATGTATGTATTTACATTGTACACAGTTGCAATTGTCCGGCAAAGATAACTCCTTTCAAAGAAAGCTATTCGCTATACCCGTTACTCGTGTTGTGCAAACATTTAGACTTTAATATACATAATACTATTTAAGAATGTATGTGTTTATCCAATATAAGTATGTATGTTTAATATTTCTAGTCAATTTATTGCACTCAAAAACATAAACATAAACACAGCTGCTGGTGCAGGACAAAAGCTGCCTGCGCTAAAGCAGCGCTGGTGCTGATGCTCGTGCTGTAAAGCTGCCAGCACTAAGAGATCGCCGAATTCAAATTGATAATTTGAACTTTTTGTCCTTTTTTCCTGTGGTCACTGTAATTCACATTATGTTAAAAAAAAAACAAAAAAAACACAAGAAGGCATATTTATATTAAGTTGTTTAGCTAAGTAACGGGTATCTTATAGTCGAGGCACTCGACTATACCGTTCTCTCTTGTTTGGTTTCAATTGCTCGCTGATTACTTTTGCAACTTCATTTGGTTGAAACAAAATTGGCTCCGTCTCAGATTCGAATCGAATTGACGGCGACGGTAGTGCGAATGAATTAGTTGCAGGGTTTGGCTGGAAAACATTTCGAAGGTGTAAAGCAAATGTACAAGCTCTGTCTTTGTCGCTTCTGGCCCAGCTGCCTGAAGAGTCTCTTATGGGAATTACTGTTTCGGCCGGCGCACTTAGATTTGGGTGGGCCCTCCACAAGGGATGCTTAGTGCTGGTGGGTTAAAGTTTCACAATGTACTGGCGTTTTACTTATTCTTGCCTTAGAGCCCTGGTCAGTCTGCGACCAGCTTCCTTAAGACTTTGTTTGTTTTGTTGGTGTGTGTGCCCATCCCACCCTTGCGGTGTTGAGACTTTGGCTGCTGCGTCGAGTACAGACTCCAGTGCATCGGCACAGCAGTCGATGTCCTCCTTGATGTTGAGCTGTGGAGTTAGTTCAATGTGGGATCTTACGTACTTTTTGAACTTTAGCCAGTTGGTTCTATGCGACGTCAGCCTGCGAGGGTGCTCGATTAATTCCGGGCTTTGAAGAAGAGTTATTAGCACAGGTGAGTGGTCCGATGATAGATCCAAAAGCGATTTTGCGGATATTAGATTACGAGAAATGTTTTTAGTCACAGCAAAATCAATTGAATCAGGTAGTTTTCTAGATTCTGTAGGCCAGTATGTAGGGCTGTCTGGTGAAACGTAGTACAGTTTGTTGTATGTTTTAATGATTGCATTATATAATTGCCTTCCTTTGGGGGTCACAAGGTGGGATCCCCAGTGCGTGTGCTTGGCGTTGTAATCTCCTGCTGCTATGAATCGCTCACCAAATGAATTGTAGAAGTCCATGAATTGGTCTTCGGTGACTGTAAAGCGGGGTGGGCAGTAGACAGCGGCAATGGCAAGGTTGCAGTTGCCCAACTGTAATTTTATCGAAGTAGCTTGCAGATGATTTTTTGCAAACCGTTGGTGAAAGTGGTGTTTGACGCGGTCTCTTATTAAGATGCCAGTTCCGCCATGCGCTTTACCATCTGGATGATCGGTGCCGTAGAACGTGTATACCCGTATTTTAAAGTTATATTTGCTGGTGAGATGCGTTTCTGCCAGCAACATAACGTCGATGTGGTTTTCGTTCAGAAATTGATTTATTTCAGGTTTATGCCGTGAAACACCGTTGGCGTTCCACAGAGTTATTCGAAGGCTAGGCATGGTTTATTTGGACTAGTGAGCTGCAAGCATTTGTAACAAAATATTTTGGTTTTGCATAAGGGTTTGCATGGTGGTTTTCATGAAGGAATTAAACTTTATCATATTTTGTTGCAAAGAAATCATCATAGATTCTATGTTACTTTGTGGCTGTCCCATGGTCTGGTGGATGTTATCAATTTTCGGCTCTATGTAAGCTGTGCCTGATCTTAAAGCACTGGCGTAAGACATTCCGTTGGTGGTAATTCAAGCCCTGGTATGACCGTATTCCCGGCAATTTGTGCATTGCACTGGCCCTGTCCGTTTGTGCGTCTCTTCCACTGTGATCCTACGGTGCAGCAGGTACTGCAACTTGTAGATCGGGTGCACTGCGTTTTTTTTTAAAGTTCTGCTGTCTGGCTCCAGCTCGACCTTGAAGAGTGGTTGCGGCTTCTTGTTTTTGTTCATAATGTTTATAATTTGTAATTTCGGAGGGGGTCACATCGGGTTCTATTCCCTTGAGCACAACTTGCAAACCTTTACAACTTTTCAGCTGGTACGTGTAGTAATTCTTTTTGGCATCGTTTAAGTACTTCGACACTGCTCGGAAATCGTCTTCGGTTTTGGTTTGGAGTTTAGTTTCGCTTATATTCCCTTTCATAAGCGGAATAACATGAAAGTTATCTTTTCCGACAAGCTCAACTATTTTGTTGACTAGGGCATTCGAGACCTTCTCCCGAATAAAATAGGTGGGGGCTTTAGTTTCCTTGGGGCTAATTGTTCCGACTCTGTTTTAGGCTCCGCCAGAATGAAAGATCTATTTTCATCTAATGGCCCGGCATTTACAGGGCCTTTGTTGGAACGATTTATTTTAGGCTTATTGCCGTCCGAGTTTTTTGGGGGTGTTAGCTTGCGCTTGGAGATTTTATTGCAGCGATCCATGCCTGTCTGCATGGCCGAACCCGCTTGCAGAATTGTCATTTCTTCTACCGTAGCTTTGTTTTTGTCGTTTGCACCGATATTTACACTTTGTTGTGTTGCTGCTTTACCCGCAGCACAAGAAGAGAGTGGAGTCGTTATTGCATTGTTGGCGACAGAGACCGTAGTAGTAGTCGTAGTAGTTGCTGTTGTTGTTGCGCTAGTCGGCAGAAGCTCTGTTGGAGTCTTGCATTGCTCACTCCATGGCGTTTGAGCGGTGAAGAGCAGGGCGGGAGAGCAAGAGCTAGCTCTCTGGTTTTCGGCGGTCAGTAAACTTGCACGTTCAAGCACTTTCGCTTCTAGAGTATTACTCGTCACCGTAAAATAAGCATTGTTACTGGCCAAAGAAAGACAACGTTTGTCTTGCTCTCTCTGAAATTTTTCACGGGCTTCGTCTTGTTGTTTTTGTCGTTGAGTGCGTTGATCCACGTTCTTACTCATTTGTTTATCGTTAGCGCGTAAAGATTAATTATTTAATTAATTAAAGCTTTAGTTTACGATATGCGATTTGCATCGCGAAACGCAAAACCTCGCGTTTATTAATTTTTCGAACGTTTTCGACTGATTGACTAATTGTTTTTCACCGTAAAATAAGCATTGTTACGGGCCAAAGAAAGACAACGTTTGTCTTGCTCTCTCTGAAATTTTTCACGGGCTTCGTCTTGTTGTTTTTGTCGTTGAGTGCGTTGATCCACGTTCTTACTCATTTGTTTATCGTTAGCGCGTAAAGATTAATTATTTAATTAATTAAAGCTTTAGTTTACGATATGCGATTTGCATCGCGAAACGCAAAACCTCGCGTTTATTAATTTTTCGAACGTTTTCGACTGATTGACTAATTGTTTTTCCGGAGCGTTAAGAAAACACGTCTGCACGCAGCCGAAGTTGATTGATTTATCAGCCTATTTCTGAATGCCAAAATTATGATGACCAAGCCTCTACATCGGGAGTTGCAATTAAACGGATTAGGACTGAAGGTAATTCCACGCAAGATACCCATGTAAAAAAGATGAAGACTTCGATTGAAATTAATTGTAAACTGTGTGGAGAAACTTACCTACAAACAGGAAAAATAAAACATATTAAGTCTAAAAGCACAAGAATGCAATTGCAGGAAAAACCAAAAATGTTGAAGTTAATCACCTGTCGTCGGAAACAGAATTCCCAATTAGATCAGATACAATCCTCCAAAACAAAAGATTTTAGACATCAAAGAATTTTAAAAACAATGTAAAGGCAAAATTTTACAAATTCTTACTCTTGGGATTGAGCAATTTAAAACTATAAAATGTAGTATTCAAATTTATGTAAATATGTAAAATACACCGATGATAAAGATTGTATTAAACCATTTAAACATTTTGGGACTGCATACCTTTCAGTTTATGATGTTGATTACTTACTTCCTTGAATTGAGGAAGATATTGATTATTAAGCTAATGCTAGTAGCGAGTTTCAGAATAGAGACTCAGAATGGGCTATAAAAGCATTTAAATATTTCGATATTACAGTAATCAAACTGGAACACATTCCCGACAAATAAAGCTAAAAATGCTTTATTTATGTTAAAAACAATGATGAATGTTGTTTTATGTGGAGTTGACTGGCTTCTATTGCATCAATCAATTTCCAACTCCAAGACAAATAAGACAAATAAGAGAACAACTACAATTTTCTGCCTTCTATAGAAATTGTAATATTTCACAAGAAATTATTAAATACATGGAAGCCACATTAATTTGTTTGGAATAGAGTTTCCTATAACAAAAAAAGGGAGATGTTCTACAAATTAATTCCCAATTTCAGCGTAAATGTGTATGAAATTGACTCAACATGAAAACAAATTGTAGGGCAACGGGCCCTACAGGACTGATTTTAAGTCCAGACCCTCACATATAAATTTGTTGTTAATTGAAACTGAAAATTCTCATACATTACCTGTATAAGAACTCTTTGCTATTCGCAATGTTCACAAATAGGAGGAGGAGAATTAGTAGATAATTTAAAACCAATACCTTGCAATCAAGAATTGTATATTGCCCTTACCCAAACTTTTAGAATAAATGCTACTTGTCGATATAAAATTAAATTTATAGACTCAAATAGTTTCTTAAATTCAAGCTTAGGAAAACTGCCAAATTTCAGCCTATTAAAAACTAAATTTCAGGAGGAGAAATTCAACCAAAGTATGTGAAAGGGGGTATTCCCTTATGACTTTTTGATAGCTTTAAGAAATTTAATGAAACAGAACTTACTCCAATTGAATATGGGCCATGAGTCAACCCCTTCCCTTATCAGAATTTAAATTTTTAGATGAACAGGAAATTATGTAGTTAGATATAAAAAATATGCCAGCAAACGGGGATGATAGGTACATGCTAGAAGTATACCTTAAATATCCTGTCGAACTTCATAACGCGCATAATTCATTAAAACACCCAAGATGATAGCTGATTTAAATGATTTTTTTTTTTTTTTAGTAAAGCTTGGTTTTATTTATTGGATCTTCTCTTTATGAGTCTAACAATAAGGTTGCATATCATAAAATAATACATTATCTAAAAGTTTAATTTTAACTGAATAGAGACTACATGGTCCTAGTAATTAGCGATGGATTGGAAGGTCGTTGCGGCGAAGACGAGAACTGCTGGAAACTCGCGTGAGGGCTCTCGCGAGATGATTTGGATGTACTGATAGCCTGTTGTAGTACTTTGTTGTGATTTGTGCTATCTCTTTTCTGACGAGTGATATGTGAAGGTCCCTGTGAATGTTTACATTCCGAACGTACCACGTACCACGCCAAGTAAGACGTCTATCGAGGTGTACGCCAAGATATGTTACTTCTTTTGCTATCGGAACCATTGTGTTGTTTAGAGTAAGTGGAGGGCAGTCTTGCCGGTTAAGTGTGAACGTAACGTGTTTGCATTTTTGTTCGTTAACTTTGATTCGCCAGTCGGATAGCCATTTCTCCACTAGGTGCTTAGCATCTCGAGCGGCTTAGGATTAGCGGCTCATCAGCAAAAGTGGATGTGGTTAGTTGCATGCTCGTTGGGATGTCCGCAGTGTAGATAAGGTAGAGTGTTGGTCCTAACACGCTGCCTTGAGGATTGTTCGGATACCGAATCTTTTTTATCTGCTGATCTTAGCATTATTTGAGGATTTGCTGCAGTCAGCGTCTGATCCGCCGGCATGCTCTGTTGTTCTTTTAATTTCGGTTGCGGAGTGTTCCCCTTTTGCTGCTTACCACTAGCGGCCTTTTTGCGCTTAGGGGACTCTTCTAATAGCTTACGCCTATTAAACTGCGAATCCAGCGCAGAGAGGAGATCATCAGCTCGTCGAAAACTATCTCTAGCAACTCCGAAACAGCTAATCAACCCCATCAGGCCGCCTTTAGTTTGGCGGATGAACGATTTCATCTCGTTCGCAACCTCTTGTTCGTATAACAACATAACTGCAAATTAGGCCCTTTTGAAGGGTCATCACTTGTCCGCCCAGTGACACCGGCGCACTTGGGTGCACAATGTTTTCACACAGCCAGCAAGTCATATTAGATTGGTCAGCCCTGATTACGAGGCTGCATTTTTTGCAGAAGCAGACTAAATTATTGCTACTCATTTTACCTGTTGAAACCACTGTACCAAAAAAACGAATTGAAATTTATAAGCGAGCAGTTATTAGTACCGCAAGAGCGCAGAAACTGCACGCTTAGAACTTTCAAAACAAAGAAAGCGAGAGAGCGGGAGCGTAATTTAGGTTAAGTGCACGCAAAAGCAACACTAAAAACAGCACTACGTTTGTCTATTAAGGACATCACCACTTAAACACGCGGAGGATCCCTATCACCCAACTCTAGAGATGACTGTGGATGCGAGAACAGAGCTAAATAAAAAATCCGAAAAGTCTTTTAAACGAATTCACTGCTTTTATCTTTTTTGTAGACCGAAATCTGGGATACAGAACAAATAAACTGTCCGCCTTGGCGAAACCCATTGCTTGCACAATTGCCTCTTTAAAACCTATAAAATAGGTCGAATGCATTAGTTGTAGCTACTTTAAGCCGCAGGCGTATTCATATCCGAGACTTCAGGTTATAAAGTTATTTAATTAATGGTATGAAATTTCTAGAAGATACCCACATCCATCTGATCTCTAGGATATTGGGTTTGATCACACCCAAGTAAACAAATACACATATATATAGGTACAACTGCTCAGTCGATGTCACAAGTGTTTGACGACCTTGTCTTTATAGATATATAAAAGACATACACAGACACAATATTCTATGTATATTGTATGCATGTTATTCAACCCATGAATATTCTCAGTTTATAAGTTTTATAAACTATTTTGCAATCGTAGCAATCGCTGAAAAATCTAAGCTTCGCTAACATAATCTCCCCTCACTCAAACCGGCCACATTCGGGCTATTGTAAACAATTGACCTTTTCCAATCTTAGCAAGAGCTGAAAATTCTAGCTTCGTTAACAGAATCTCCCCTCACTCAAACCGAGCTCTGTGAGAACCACATCCGGGCTACTGTAAACAAATGACTCCAGTCATAAACAAAGCTTCCAAATTTTCCACTTAGGGTCCGATCTAGTCCGAGTCAGTTGCTAAACAAATTTTTGTCAAATAATCGATTTATTGAGTTTCAATTACCTCTAAATTATTTTATCAGCCAATTGTCCTACTCTCTTAACTTTGCCTAATCTCTTCTCAGCAAGATTCTCTTAAGCGGTTTCATGATTAATAACTTATCAAACCAAGGGCAGTTCTTTTTTGGAGACGACACGATCGGTCGCGAAAATCTATGTTAAAATATAAGTGACTTTGATTCGCCAGTCGGATAGCCATTTCTCCACTGCCACTAGGTGTTTAGCAAGTTGCGCCGTTGCTTGCTTGGGGCATCTCGAGCGGCTTAGGATCGCTGTGTCATCAGCAAAAGTGGATGTGGTTAGTTGCATGCTCGTTGGGATGTCCGTAGTGTAGATAAGGTAGAGTGTTGGTCCTAACACGCTGCCTTGAGGAACTCCGGCACTGATGATGTAATCATCGGACATGGCAGCATTACATCTTACTGAGAATTTCCTGTTGTAAAGGGATGACTTCAGAAGTTTGTGAGTGTTGGTTGAGAGCATTTCTGTTTTTTTGTGCATTAAACCTTCTAACCATACTCTATCGAAAGCTTGTGATACGTCCAGCAATATCGCAGTGCAGTACTCCATTTGTTCGAATGCATTTCGGATTTCTGGAGTTATGCGGTTGCCTTGCTCGATGGTTCCATGTTTTTCTCGAAAACCGAATTGATGAGGCGGGATTTTGTTGTATGTTCTGAGATATGGGGTGATATGTGCCAAGAAGCATTTTTCGAAGAGTTTTGATAGACACGTTAGTAAACTAATTGGTCTATATGATGAAGCAATTGTACGGTCTTTGCCAGGTTTTGGTATCATTATGATGATCGACTTTTTCCATCTCTCTGGGAAGTGTCCATGTCTCGTTATTGCATTGAAGAGTTGGCAAATAGCTCGAACTGCACAGAGAGGAAGTTCAATAATCATTTTTGGTGATATTAGGTCTCATCCTGGAGATTTTTTTGGGTTGAGTTGTTCATTTATGATTTTGAGTAACTCATGTGGTCTAAATACAATTGGTTCATACGTAGATGTGTCGATATCTGATGTTGCTGGCAGTGAGATCCCGTTTGATGCTGTATTGGGCTGAAATACATTTTGAAGATGTTCTGCAAATCTGTCGGCTCTTTCTCCGTCGCTGCGCGCCCAGTTGCATGTGGATGTCCTTATTGGCATTGCAGATTCTAATGGTGCGCTGAGTGATGAGTGTGCTCTCCAAAGTGGGAACTTGGAGCTCATTGGGGATAACTGATCTATGTAATGTTTTTGGGACCTTTCTTCGTCATGATGTAATGCAGCTGAGAGCCTCCGTGTAGAATCTTTTAACCTTTGTTTTGCAGATGGTGATCTGTTGGATTGCCAGTCTCACCGTGAGCGTCGCTTTGCTAGAACAAGCTGTTCTATTTCAACGTTCGTGTAAATATGAATGTACGATGTTTTTTGCGTTTGTGGAGTTGACATGCGAGCTGCTGTGACCAAGACGGATTCAAGAGTGTTTGTGGATAAGTTGATATCAGCTTCGTCATTTAAACGTGGATTCAACTCAATATGCGAACTTACATATTTTTTGTTCTTAAGCCAATTGGTTTTATTCGTCGTTAGTTTGAATGGTTTATCTACCGCAACTGGATGTAGATTTAGTTGAAGAAGTACAAGTAGTTAGTGGCGAGGCTATTGTGGAAGCAGTGCTTAATGCGATTTCTTATCAGAATCCCAGTGCCTCCGTGTGCTTTTCCGTGGTGATTCGTGTTATAGAAGAAGTAGTCTCGAATTTGGAAATTGTATTTATTTGTAAGATGAGTTTCTGCGAGTAGCATTACATCGATATGGTTATTATTAAGGAATTGAGTTAACACGAGTTTGCGCTATGAGACGCCGTTGGCGTTCCACAGTGATATACGGAGTGGAGCCATTGATTAGTCTGCTTAGTCTGCTTTTGAGCAACAAGCAGCTCAATCAAAACGTTCTGGTTTCGCATAAGATCATGCATTGTTGTCTGCATGAATGACATGAAATCCATCATACTTTGTTGAAGATTACATATCATTGTTTCAATTTTTGTTCGTAGACTGTTCTCCTGGTTGATGAGGGGAAACTGATGATCGTGGCTTGGTGGGAGCGGTACTTTTCAGACCCATTTTTAGAGCAGTTGCAAAGCTTTCGGGTTTGTCGGTGAACTCATTATTAGCTGAAGATTTCACGGCTGTAGGGGGGAAGACATCACACGTAGATTTCATAGGTGTTATATGTGAGCGAGCAGTAGTTACTCTTTGGTGTGTACGACTTTTCAGTTCCTTGTAGACTGGACAGCCCCTGTAGTTAGCCGTATGGTTACCTCCACAGTTTCCACACTTTTTACTGCTGGGATCCTCTTTATTTTTTGGGCATTTGTGGGAGTCATGAAGGTCAATACATACTGCTTATCAGATTTTCGAAACCTAAAATTTCATTTTATAGTAGACATAGAGGGATGATCAATAATTGAATCAGACATCAAAAAATCGTATTGATAAAGTTTTAGTTGAATATATTCCTTGTATGTGAGAAGCTGCATCCATTGATCTTTTTTAAATCCCACGAAATTATTTTTACTTTGACGCATTAAGATAATTTTTGTGATGTTGACAAACCACATTGATTAGTCTGCTTAAAATTTTAAATTATGTACTACATAATAGTCGAACCCGAAAATAAGTTCATGATAATGATTTTTTCGGGATTTTTTGTATCTTGGAACGTGTCTGTTACATTTAAATCGACAGATATTAGTGGATTGGATTGGTCAGCTTCAGATATACCAAATACTGACTCTTACCGCTTAATAAGTACAGTGCAATTATTGTTCGTGGTGAAATTAAAAAAAATTGTTTAAATAAATATTTATCAACAACCATTAACGATATTGACATTGGAAGAAGTTTAGCACAGCTTCCAAATTTTCTCAGCAATTGTAAAATCCACACGAAAAAACTTCGTCTTAGATGTTCATTAAACAATTTGTTTAAACTATTTGTAATCTTAGAAAACTCAAATTATGAGGTATATTGTATATATTTGATTCTCAATAAAAAATGAATAGTGGAACTAAAAGGTTGATTTATTCAATGGATACCTTTTAGAATTTGTTTGGTAATGACTTCCGGAAAAGGGGATATACTCAACTAATTTATTGTAATCATTGCGGATCTGACACTCAATTCGGAAAGAACTGCTAAAAAACGTGACCAGGAAAAATCGAAATAATTATATTGTAATTTAAGAATATTTTAATATAATAAAAAAAAAAAAATAATAAAATGTTCACACAGCTAGTACATCCCTTCACAATGTTAATTTGCGGACCTTCAGTATCAGGAAAAATATCGTTTTTGTAAAATCTAATTAATAAAGAGAATGATCTGCTAAATGTTTCCATAGATCGAATTAATTGGTGTTATGGACAGGATACTGCTAATTCTAACTTTATTAATGTTGAGTACTATAAAGGAGTAATTGAAACAATTGAAAACGAAACCAATGAATAATTCTTTTAATATTGGATGATTTTATGATTGCGGCCTTTAATAAAAATGTGTGTGAACTGTTTACGAACGGGTCGCACCATACAAATTTATCAGTTGCAGTTGTAACTCAAAATATATTTCATAAATCATCACATACCAGAGATATTTCACTAAATACAAAATATATTGTAGCTTATAAAAACCCCTGTGATAAGCTTCAATTGCAGTGTTTAGCAAGACAAATTTATCCTGAAAATCCCACAGAACTATTTAGAATATACAATAAAATATAAAATTTTACGGAGCATCCTCATGGATATTTACTTATTCATCTCACCCAAGGAATCAACGATCTCTTAAGATTTAAAACTAATGATGAAAATGGTTTACAAACAAAATATAAGTCGCCTAAAAGCTAACAACATACTACGGAAGGCGATTATAAGTAATAGCGATAGACAGTTAGTTAAAACATTAGTAGTTAGTAAATCATAAGGTTACAAAAACACATCTAACGGCGCTCAAAAAGGCTAAAAAAGTATTACGCTACCTTTCCTGTCCAAAACGCACATTAAATTCCAAGAGAAAAGTTATAGTTCAAAGAGGAGGAAATATATTAAGCCATGCTATAAAATAAACATAATTTAAACAAAGTCATTTTGATGATCCCCATCAAATATCAAAAATTAATAAGCGATGAATTAATAAGTTTAAAATGTTTACCAATTTTAAATGATAACAAAATAAGTAATTTTGACAAATGGATTAAAATTCGTCAAGAATTGTCTTCATAACAAAATAAAAAACATAATAAATTATGGCATGTACCAAATGAACAAAAAGCACCCCCGATCTCAACCCAAACTAATGAATCTCAAACAACTGATTGGCCAGATACAAACGCTTCAGGGTTAAAATTAAAAATTGACTCTTCACTACCAAAAGTTAGTGACCAGATTTACCAACTGATGAGATGTTTATTAAATGTATTTCCTGAAAATGTTAATTTACTAAGATTGCAAATATTCTTGAAGATATGAACGATGCTTGGGAAGTCGGTATTACCGATCTATGTATATCTAAATAGTTACATTAAAAATTCATCTGATAAAGAAATAAATATACCTAAAAATACAGGAAATACAACAACTGAATTTGTTACTTTAGTAAATGCTGAAACACTAAGATATACAAATGTAACCATGGAGTCAAAAATACATGAAAATGGATTCATATTTATTTATACTGATATAATCAAACCGAGGACTGTTGGTAGTAAGAGACCCCGATGTCTTTGAGTATTGCATTACAACGGTAAAGAAAAATATATTCAATTAAAAAATATTGGATATTATCCTTTAGACATATGGTCTCCAAACGAGATACAATATTAATTACCGATTCAAATGGTTATAAGGTTCCGTTTGAATCGTCTGCAGTGCCGATTTTTGTTACTCTTCTCTTTAGAAGACGGAGATGATCAATGCTATAAATAATACTCCCCCAATTGTAATTAATTCAGAATAAAAATAGCAATCATGGTGAAATCTTATCATCAATATTATTTAAATCAGTCTGGTGGAGGATTAAGCAACATAGGAAGCCTTTATGTATCACCTCAAATAGTTCAACAAGGACGAGGAATTGGAAACTTTTTTAATGGACTTTTTAACTATATTAAACCACTTTTCCTTTCTGAAATAACCGCTATTAAAGATCAGGCTTCTGAATCTGGAAAGGCAGTAATCAATGAGATCGGTAGAAAACCTTTGAGAAATATCATTCAAGAACTGAGTAAAATGGCTTTACAAAATCTTTCAAATAAAGCTATTGATAAAATAACTCGTGAAAAGAAATAAAAAGCGCAGTACAAGAAAAAAAAGACTTCATTTACCATCCAAAACATATCGTAAACGTACCCATATGCAGCATAAAAGAAAAAAGTCATAAAGAAAGATAAATATTACTGATATTTTCTCTAAGTCAAAATCAGTAACCATATTTTCAGTATCATCTCAACCCTCGCAGAGAAAAAACGTGTTACTATTGAGCTCTCGTAGTCTACCTATCAACAACCAAAAACAACTACTAACAACTGCTTATCAGAAAAAACAAACAAGTGCGTAAAACAAAATAGGAAAAAACCAAAAACAAAATCAACTAACTCAAAATCCAAGTGCCGGGCGCCAGCCCGAAAACAACTATAACAATGGACAAACCACCGGACATAAAAAGCGGTACATCAATGTATAACAAAAACCTAGGCGAACCAAAATGCATACTCATTAACGGACTAAACAACAAATCTCTCGAAAATCTTAACCCTTTCATTCTTAAAAAAACGATTGACTTTACATGCGATGGTGAGGTGCAGACTTGCAAAACCACTCGTGCCGGATACCTTTTGATAAAAACTAAAAACACCTTACAAGCAAACAAATTACTTAAATTAAAAAAAATTGAAAACATTGAAGTAACTGTCTCTGAGCACAAAACCCTAAATTTCTCTAAAGGAGTCATATATTGCAAACTACTTCGCAACGTAAGCGAAGAAGAAATCTTAGACGAACTAAAACCACAAAAAGTCACCGAAGTACGAAAAATATTGAAAAAAAACGATCAATCCACGACTGAAACTGGTCTAATCATAATTACATTTGCTTCGCTTACCCTCCCAGAATACCTTAACATTGGATACGAAAAAATACGCGTACGCCCATATATCTCGATGCCCTTAAGGTGCATGAGATGTTTACGCTTTGGACACCCAACCCCAACCTGTAAGAACCCTAATGAACTTTGTAGGAACTGCTCTGATAAAGTTCACACAGAGACAAATGAGACATGCCACTACGAAAAAAGCTGCATAAACTGCATAAACATCCCCGATACCGACTCCAAACACAGCCCACTAGACCGCAACTGTCCCAACATTCAAAAAACAACAAGAATTAACAAACATTAAAATTACAGAAAAAGTCGATCACAAAACAGCACTTACAATATACCACAGTCGCCATAACCATCCACTTCCCATAAGCTTCGCCTCAATTGTATCAAAAATCTAACCAACACTATAACACCAAGCAAAACCACAACATCAATACTCAGCAATCATATTAAAAACGCGCAAGAAACCCGCCAAAGTAAACCACCTACATCCAACGACGAAATCTTAACCAACACCCAGAAAAGACCTACAATAACTCGATTAACAACCCAATCTTAACCTGAACACATGGACACCGACACATTCATCACGGATTTCGACACCCCCACTACCTCCAAATATATGACAAGCGTAAAAACACAGGACCTTAAACTCCGAATTTTTTCTAACGACAAGAACCAAACACTAACTACAAACCTAAATCCCACGAAAGCTAATCAAGCAAAAATACAAAAGACAGACCCAGCAGTAGACAACAAATAGGCACAAAATCATCTACCTCCTCCACAACAACCAATCAACCTTTAAAATGACCATGAAAATTGTACAATGGAATATGAACGGATACCTTAACAACTACGGCGAACTCCAATTAATCGTAAAAAAAAACACTTACCTCTTTTAATAGCATTACAAGAAACCCATTTAAAATACCTAAATATACCAATACCTGTTAATTATTCCCTAATAGAAAAAAACACCTCATCGTCACACGGAGGCGTAGCCATCCTGGTCATAAATCTCTGCAAGCCAACGAAATAACACTAATCGATGACTTTGACGCAGTATGCTTAAAAGTAACTTCGAAAATCAAATTCAGACTTATTTCGGTATACATCGCTCCAAACAAACCTCCAGGCTGTATTAGAGAACTCTCACACACCCACAATTGTCACTGGTGACTTCAACGGCTGGCACAAAAACTGGGGCTCAAAACAAAACAATCCTAGAGGGAAATACTATAGAAGTACATAACACAATCTAACTACATTCTTCTAAACGATATGTCTCCAACACATTTCAGCACACACAACTCACCAACAAACGTTGATCTGACATTCGGCAGCCCACTCCTTAAAATTGACAGTACCTGGCGCACAGAAGATAACCTTTTTGGAAGCGATCACTTCCCCATCATAATTAACCTCTTCACATCAAATACTGCTAGCTTACAATCAACCACACGCAAACCCACTTTCATTATGGATAAGGCAAACTGGCATAAGTTTGCCAAGCTATCAGAAAACTTCTCTGCGCAACGAAAACCAATGACAAACATAAACAAAGAAGCTGCAACAATACAAAAAATTATCCTTTCAAGCGCACACAAGGCAATACCACAAACACACCCAACGGGTAAGCCTCACAATGTACAATCTCAAAAAAATACGAGACGATAAAATTAAAAAATGGCACGAGCATAAAAGAGACATATCTACAAAAAACATTGTACAGTACAAAAGGGCAAACGCCCTATTTAAACTAACACTCAAACAAACTAAAAAAGCAAGCATTAACAAATTCACATCCCAAATCTCACCGGACAGCCAACCCAAAACGATCTAGAGCAACATCCGACGCTTTTGCGGCATAAGCCCTCAAAAACACATACACTGTATATTCAACCCATTTACAAAATAAAACACTAATAACAAATTTGAAATTGCTCAGCTCTTCTGCCAAAATTTCTCGGAAACCTCCTCCGACAGGAATTTTTCAAGCACCTTAATTAATCACAACCAAACGTCACTCAGCAATACTATTCATCTCTCACATATTCCTAGCAAAAGAGCAACCGAAATAGAAAAACCCATAACTGCAATAGAATATTCAGCAGCATTAACCACATTAAAAGGAAACACACAAGGACTTGACAGAATCAACTACACAATGATAAATGATATGACTTCAACATCATCCTAAAACTAAAAAACAAAAAAAACCTAAGTATAAACCTTAATCCGATAATATACACTGGGCACAGACTGGGCAGAATACTCAGGAGCCATGTTATCTACCACAAAAGTGCAGAAAACATAATTGTAACTGCACCATAACAACAGGAAACACGCAAATGCAAGAAGTAACATCATTAAAAATCCTTGGTCTCCACTTCAATAACAAATACAGATGGAATACTCACACGGAACTACTAAACAATAAACTCAAACAGTATATTAACGTAATAAAATGTCTCTCAAGCGCAAAGTTTACCTGCAACACATCTACACTCCTAAACGTAACAAAAGCAACCATCGTCTCAATAGCAGACTACGGTCTTTCAATCTACGGCTACTGCCCGCACACAATACTGCGCAAAGTAAAGTCGACAATCAACACATCCTTTAGAACTGCCCTCGGAGCCTTCAGAACCACCCCAACAAAAAACATACTTTACGAAGCAAATGCAGACGCCTTAAAAGACAGACGAGAGTTCTTTATGTCAAAAATCATTAAGTCCCTATACAATACAAATCAACAACAGATTGTATTATAGAATACTCACAAATTCACCAACTGCCATTTAAACAATTAACACCACCTACACAAACCACACCACCCTGGAACACAAACCCTCTAAAAACAGATACATCGCTAAATAAATTCGACAAAAGAAGTAACCCTCCTGAAATTTTCAGATTACAATTTACAGAAATTAAGACAAAAGATGAACACAAATACACATACATTTACACCGACGGATCTCAAGCAAACGGCATCACTAGTATGGCAATCACAAGCGAAACTGAATGCATCAAACTCTATCACCTACCACACTACTCTTCAGTGTTCTCCGCAGAGCTACTTGCAATAGTAGAAGCACTGCAAATACATACAACTAAAAGAGGCAAATTTTGCATATGTTCAGACTCACTCTCTGCCATCGACGCAATAAAAACACTAACAACAGCGAACACTATATCTCAAAGGCCCGCAATCTTCTACAAAAAAACAATAATAAATTTAAATTACTTTGGATCCCCGGTCACGTAGGTATACCTGGAAACGAACTTGCAGACGCCCTAGCAAAAAACGCTACAAGACAACCACTTAGAACCATCGAAAACCTTAACACACAGGACATATTAAAATACATTAAAAATACATATCTCTCGAAAATGCAATCAAACATATCCAAAACTTCACGCTGGTACCAAGCAATTAACCATCCCCAACTCAACTGTCACCAAATTACCAAAAACATTCACTCATCGGTCTCACATAGAGACCAGATAATAATAACAAGGCTCAGGCTTGGACACACAAAAATTACACATACACACTATATGGACCCAACCGAAACCAGGACCTGTCCGTTCTGCAATGATACCAATGATGCCTTATCAATTATTCATTTACTGACTAACTGCAAGTCACTAAACTGACAAAGACAACTACTATTTAAAACAAGAGAGAACGCTATAGTCGAGTGCCTCGACTATTAGATACCCGTAACTCAGCTAAACAACTTAATATAAATATGCCTTCTTGTATGTTTTGCGCCGCTCGAATTAGTTCCCGAGCTAATTTGGCCAGCCATTCCAAAGTCATCCGTTAGATGGCGCTATTGTATTACGGAAATGTAGGCGCTAGCCAGGCTTTAGCGTTTAATGGGTTTTTGGCCGTTAGAGTGGGCGTGGCAAACTTTTATTAGGCCAATCGATAGGTATTGACGAAACAAATACATATCAATTAAAATTTTCATAATAGCATCAAAACTGTGGCCACAGCTTGTGGCTTGTGGGCGTCAGAGGGGGCGTGGCACCATTTTGAAACAAACTTGCGCTGCGTAGGAACTCCTAAAATCTACATGCAAAATGCCAATTTTCTAGCTTTTATAGTTTCCGAGATCTCAGCGTTCTTACGGACAGACAGACAGACGGACAGACGGAGAGACGGACAGACGGACATGGCTAGATCGACTCGGCTAGTGATCCTGAACAAGAAAATATATACTTTATAGGGTCGGAAACGCTTCTTTCTACCTGTTACATACTTTTGCACGAATACAATATACCCTTTTACTCTACGAGTAACGGGTATAAACACCAATCCACTAGAATCCATCTCAAACCCCACATTACCAAACATATTACAAATAATACTATTTCTAAAGAATACAAACTTATATCACCTCATTTAAAATAATTATTATTTAGCCAAAATGTATATATAAAACAAGAAAGGAAAGCTAACTTCGGGCGGAGCCGAAGTTGATATACGAAGTTGCAGAATACTCTGGAAATTATATTCTCCAAAATTATTCTTATGATGCATTCTTAATACTCATAAAAAATCCCAACTTACTAACTTTAAAAACAGCAAAGTTATGGCATTTCCAATCGTTCAGTTATTTGGCAGCTAGAGGATATAGTCGGCCGATCCTTATGAAATTTGATAGGTCGGATTGATTGGCCAAATATAAAACCCATAGAAAATCCCAATTTCCTAACTTTACAAACACCAAAGTTATGGCATTTCCGATCAATCAGTTATATGGCAGCTATAGGATATAGTCGGCCGATCCCGGCCGTTCCGACATATATACTGCGTGCAAAGGAAAGAAGGGTGTGGCAAAGTTTCAGTTCGATATCTTTAAAACTGAGAGACTAGTTTGCGTAGAAACAGAAAGACGGACAGACGGACAGACAGACGGACAGACAGACGGACAGACGGACAGACGGACATGGCTATATCAACTCAGGAGGTGATCCTGATCAAGAATATATATACTTTATAGGGTCGGAGATGTCTCCTTCACTGCGTTGCACACTTTTGAACAAAATTATAATACCCTCTGCAAGGGTATAATAAAATAGTACTCATGTAATCATTGTAAAAAACCGAGCTGAAGGCCCCCGTTGCTATTGCTTAACATTACCGCTACCTATTAATTTTAAATTACTTGGTAGCTCTTCATAAATAAATAAATAAATAAACCATATTTTCATGCGAAAAGCGAATTGGATTTGTTTGCTCCCCATCCCTCGCGAAGCTCTATTTTAAGAACTAAAAAGTATCATACAATCCAATTGCATCCTTAGACAGTGCTTCTTCAATCGAATTTGTTTGCTTGGGTAATGGTGAGACATAAAGAGACTTATCAAGTGTTTATTTACGTCTTGTAGTACAATTAAAAAAAAAATGACAACATCGTCATTGAAGGAAACGCCGTTGGTGTATTAAAAAATATTTTACATTCGATATTTCGCAGTTCTTCAGTTTATTTAAATAATACTTTGGTATCGCAGAGTGATAACAACTATCATTATAGAGCGTATTTTCAGACCGTTTTAAACTATACTATACTATACTATCCGATCAAGGTTATTATCTAAATTTTGGAAGATATGTAATACCCATTAACAAATTAAACTCTTAAAAATATATTTAAAAATAGTAATAAGATAACTGTTTGGTAAAATTCATGGAGATATATTAAATCAACCGAAACTGCTTGTAAACAACGTTGATTTAAGGGTTAAATTTAACATTGAGAAAACTTCATTTTATTTAATGGAAAACGAAATGGAATCAAATCTGAAGATATTTGAAGCGCAACTTTTTATGAATCATATTACGTCATCATCACGTATTACAAACAAAAAATGATATATATCCATTCAAAAAAGTAGAAGTAAAGTCTCTCACTATATACCCAGGAAACAATACATTATCGATAGATAACGCTGTCATTTGGGCAATTACCAATTTTGTTTAGCGTTTTTTATGGTAAAAAACCGCGCATACTCAGGAAATCGTGGATTGGAGCATTTTAAAGTTGAACGATTTAACATATTGGTTAATGAAGTTCAAGTTCCCTTTCAGGCCCTTGAAAATGCCCAAAGCGCGTGAGGTTTTTTTTTTTTTATTTTATTTTTATTTTAACAAAATTAAATTAAGTATACAATACTAAATCTAATGAATTTATATGAGTACTAGCTAACGGGGCCTTCGACTCGAAACGTGTGTATTTTTACCTTATATGATTAATTTAGCTTGTTTGACAAATTTGTTAATGTTTAATATATTCTCTTGAGAGGGGGTTTTAAAAGCTCTGATACTCGTTGTGTGCCAAATATGGAAAATCTGATGCTCTGTAATCGGCTGCAGGTGTCCAGGAGGTGATCCACGGTAAGATCATTACCGCACAGTTGGCATGTTGTCCGCGATGTTCCCATCAGTATGTGTTGGTGAGTGGATTGAGTGTGCCCTATGCGTAGGCGGATGAATGTCCCGCAAGACCTTCTTCCGGTATTGGGCGGAGGGTTGAACTTGCTACAAGTTGGGTTTATTGTTTGATATCTGTGCACAAAAAGTGCCCATTCGGAGATTTTCTTTTCTTCAAGGTGTAGCCTAATTTGGTTTTGTATGTCCTTGGCATTAAACGGGGTAAAGAGAAAGCAGGGTGCATGTCTTATTTCTTGGGCGGCCTTGTCGGCTAGTTCGTTTCCACTGATTCCTTGGTGACTGGGAACCCAAAGTGTAGTGATTTTTGTTGGATGTGAACTTAGAATGTGCCTTATTTCCTGTATTGTGGGATCGTTGTGTTCCACGTTGCGTAGGGCGGATATAGATGAGAGGCTATCTGTGCAGATAACAAATTGTCCAGCGTTTTTAGAGGCGAAATGGCATGCTTTTAATACGGCAAAAGCTTCGGCGGTGAAAATGGAGTTGTAGGACGGAAGCATTCCTCCTGCAATAATTTTTTGGTTGCAGTCAACCACAGCAAAGGTGGTCGAGTCGGAGAGTCTAGAACCATCGGTAAAAATCCAGGTTTTGTTCCCCAGATCTGATTGTACACTTAAAAACCGTTTTTGGAATTCTTGAGGACATGTATCTTGTTTAGCACCGTTGTAGATTTGAGTGTTTATGTTGGGCTTTTTGGAGCTCCAAAATGCTGGCGATTTAAAAGACTTCCTGGGTTTCGGTATGGGTAGGTCGAGCTGTTTGATGTAGCTGGCGCAACGTCTAAGTGTGGATATACATTTGTAATTCCGTTTTTGCTTGAAAATGGTTGCGAAGTCCTTGGTGAGTAGGCGGTTTGATGAGGTGTATAGCTTTGGGATGAGCATCATCGTAGTTTCTTCTATGCGGGATTGAATACCCGGTAGACCGGACTCTGCCAATGTGCATGGTATTGGAGATGTGGGGAATGCATGAATGGCGCGGCGCACTGCCCAGTGGTAGGGCGCTTGAATTTTTTGTAGGTGCGATTTTGGCACACCAACCGAAGATAGGCAGGCCATAGTCTATTTTGAGAGCATTAGAGCGCGCGTAATGTCTAAAAGAGTCTTAGTGTGTATGCAGGTGTATTTAGATGATAGGAATTTAATAATATTGAATCTAGTTTCAAGCTGTTGTCTGAGAATTTTACAGTGTTGATGGAAAAGAAGTTTCGAGTCGAAGGTTATACCCAAAATTTTTAAGAAGTTGACATATTTTATTTTGTGGTTATTAAAGTCTAAGTCGGGAGGGTTACATCGGTGTTTACGGCAAATATGTAGTAGCTGGCATTTATCAATAGCAAGAGAGGCACCAGAGGTTGCTCCCCATAAGTTAATTTCGTACAGTATTTCCAAAAATTTTGTTTTAACAGTATTGATATTTTTTATATTTGTGAAAATGATAGCGTCGTCTGCATATACTGATATATGGATCTCTTTATGTCGAGATAAAATGCTGTTGATTCTTCAAATGCTATCATAAATAAAACTACAGAAAGCGGAGAGCCCTGAGGAATTCCGTTGTGCAAAATGTGGGGAGTTCGAGGGTGACATTGTTTATTCGAACCCTGAAAGAGCGATTGGTCATGAAGGCCTTGACAAGGTTGTAAAGCCTTGGACCAATGCCCCAGCGCCCGAATCTACAAAGTACGGCATGAATCCCCACGCGATCGAAGGCTCTTTCAAAATCAGTCGCCAGGATAGAGACGTGATTTTTGGTCGAAAGAGCGTTCGACGCGAAGTGTTGAAGACGCAGCAAAGCGTCCATAGTGCTATGTTTTCTTTTAAATGCAACTTGGTTATGTGAGATGAGATTATGGTGGTTAATAAACCAGAGAAGTCTCTGGGCAATTATTTTTCAAGAGTTTTACCTAGACAGGACAAAAGGGAAATAGGACGGTAGCTGTTAATATCAGAAGGGGGTTTGTTAGGTTTAGGAATGGGGATAATGGTGGCTGAGCTCCATGTATGTGGGTATGTTCCGGATTGTAGCGTTACATTAAAGATATCCAAGAGTTTGGCTTTCAGAAGATATGGTAAGTTTTTGAGCATAGGGTTATGACACCCTATCGGACCCAGGACTTTTTCCTTTTGCGCTTGCTATTGAGGTCTCTATTTCCAGAAGGGTGAAATTGGAATCTAAGCATGTTGCGGATGTTGATAGTGGATCTGGGAGATAAGGTTCTGATAGATACTGATTTTTTTTTAAGTATGTATTCTGCTGAAAAGTTTTTGTCGGAAGAGTATTTAGACCAGGCGTGGCCAAACTCTTCGGCGATGTTAAAGGATCCAGATAGAGTACCTGAGTCCGATTTTATGTATTTGAAAGGTGTGGGTGGAATGCCAGCTAAGCGTTTTTACATCGGACCAGACTTTTTTAGGGGTGGATAACGGGGAAATCTGGGAAGTGAATTTTTCAAGGCAGTTGCGCTTGGCTGAGAGAACTGTTTTTTTAAAGAGAGCGTTTGCTTTTTTGTAACTGAAAAGGTTTGTGTCAGACATATTTGCTTTATAATAGGAGAATAAAAGTTGCTTCCGGTCCCTGAGCTGTTGGAGCTCAGAGTTCCACCATGGCACTTTAGCTTTATGGATCACTCGTTTTGTTTGGGGAATGCTGCAGTTTGCAGCTGCTCGAATGGCTTTGGTCATTTGAGCGACTTGCTGATTTAGGCAACCGGCTGTCCAGTTAAGAGCTGATTTTTCGCAGTTTTCATTGAAGCGTTTCCAGTTAGCTAGGTCAGTCTTGAATTTGGGTAGCGGGAGAGTATTATCGGTGTGGGTTGGTGCAAAAATGTGGATGGTTATCGGAAAGTGATCACTGCCATGGAGGTTATCTGATATAGACCAGCTACATCTATGAGCTATCTCAGGAGATATCAAGGAGACATCTATGTGAGTGAAGGTGTTGTGGGTTGAAAGGTGTGTGGGAGAGCCGTCGTTAAGGACTATTAGATTGTTTTCTTGAATAGCTCGTTCGATTTTTTTACCTCTTGTGTTTGTGTGCGGGGAGCCCCATAAAGAACTCCACGAGTTAAGGTCACCGAGAAGTATAGATGACCCATTAAGGTTATCAAGGGTATTTGATACGTCAGAGGATGTAAAGCTTTGGTTGGGGGGGATGTAGGCATTAATAAAGTTTATGGTTTGGTCAATACTAAGCTGCAGTACTGAGCATAGAATGTTGGAGTTTATACTATGGTACGTGTGAGGAATGTTTCTTTTAATAAGGACGCCAATCCCTTGCTTGGCTATGGTGTTTTGCGGGAAGTTGTGGAAATAACTAGTATATCCTTTAGGGGAAATGAAATTATTGAAATTGTATGGCAGATGGGTTTCTTGCAAAAATAATATATCGGGTGAATGGTCTTTTATAAGGAGTGTAAGTTCGTTGTAGTTGTTAAAAATACCATGGATATTCCATTGTATTATAGCAATTGACATGATAAGGTTTTAAGGATTTTATTCTTGCTAGATTATGTATTATGTATTTAAGTGTAGGGATGTAAAAAAAGGAGGGGATCGGGACTAAGAGTCGGAATCGTCCATTGTTAAGTCAGAGTGTATATGGCTGTTTGGGGTGTGTGAAGAGATATTTTCGTTTGATTTTGATCTTGAGGCCAGTGAGAAATTATTGTCGTCTTGTTCGGTTTGTTGTATGAATTTTTGTACTTGTGATCTGAGAGCGCGAGATTTTGCTAAGTGTTCTTGTAGTGTACTTTCGTTGTTTGAGTTAGAGAATTCAGTTTTGGAAGAGTTGTTGAGTGTGGTTTGTAATTTCTCTTTGGGAAACAAAGAGTTAGCATGCGTAGATGATAAGAGAGATGTTTGAGCTTTTGAACAGCTTGGTAAGTCGGTATTGGTGGTCTGGTGGGATTCGGGAATTTTGTCGCAAGCGGCTGTTGTGTTCGGGTTTGCGACGACCGAGTAGGTCAGCATGGAGTTGGTTGTCGTGCTTTGTTGTTGTTTAAAGATAATGCGAGCTTCTCGGAAGCTGCATTTTTTTGTCGTTTTGATCTGTAGAAGATTTTTTTGTGCTTGGTATTGCGGGCAGGAGGGTGAGGAAGCGGGGTGATCGCCGCTGCAGTTTGCGCAGAAAATGCGAGTGCATGGGACGGGAAGGTGGGGAGCGAGATTGCATGATACACAGGCGGCTGGGTTACCGCATTTCTTTAATGTGTGTCCTAATAGCTGACATGACTTACACCTCATGGGGTTTGGAATATATTCTGTAACTCTAACAGTATGCCAGGAGATGTCTAATTTTCTTGGAAGGGTGTAGAGGTCAAAAGTCACAAGAATTTTGCCAAATGGTTTGGGAGTGCCGTCGATCATTTTTGTGAATTTATAAACGCTGTGCACATTCTGAGACTTTAGCTCTTCAACAATTTCGTCTTCTGGGATGTTAATTAAGCAGGGTGCGTAAATGGTGCCTTTAACAAAGTTAAGGGAGTTGTGGAGTTTGCACTCGATGTCGCATAGCCCGGGTAAGGAAGTAGTTTTGGTGAATTTATTACCAACTTCTTTGGAATTGACCAGCATTAGAAGATTTCCATCACGGAGAGTTGAGATCGATAGGATGTCTTTGCTGATGTTTTTAAGAGCTCTGTGGACTGCAAAGCAGGAAAAATCTGATATGTTTTTTTCTGAGTTCTTGGATGATACAACTATGAACCTTGGGTTTTTAAGCTGCGGTTCAGGGAGTTCGGGAAATTCGATTGGAAGTTTTTGAAATTGTCTTTTTTTTTGGATTTGGGGCTAGCGCTAAGACTGGCAAAGCGGTTATCCCCAAAATTAGGTGGCCCGGAGGCCATGGTTAGAGAGTAAATTTGTTACAGGAATTGGGTATTTTATTCACACGTGCGCGTTAGGAATAACACGGTATTGGCGAAAAGCAGGGCGATGAGATTTCGCGATAAGCAAGGCACTGACAATTGGATAGGCACAGACGTCCGCACTCGAAGAGAGATAGTCGGTGACTGCGCGTGAGGTTAAATTATCCTATTTAGAGGGAGTGGAATAAAACATTACGATCGGGGCCTGCAAATTACAAAGGAAATGTTTGATAAAAACAGTTTTATATTAGCCTGTGACCTAACTGCTGATCATTCAAACTCAACTGTGTGCTCGAATTTAATTTCTCAAGGTACCATCCGGATTGAAGGCAGATTTTCGGCATCACTTACAGGAGCAGTAACTTGTTTAGTTTATTGCGAATACGACTCAATTATTGATATTGATAAGAATCGAAATATCAGAGTTCTTCTTTAAACATGTATACATTAAAAATGTTTGATTTACTATGTACGAATACATATTCAAAAGCTATTTTAAAGGATTTCCATCGGATCAGCTACCAAAAACGGTAGTTTCCAGCTCTAATTATGGCCAACACTGATACTTCACTGATACACATTGGATTGCATTCCATTTTAATATTAATAGGTCAGCTGAGTTTTTTGATTATTAGCAAAACCCCCCCAAAAAAAAGAGTACATAACCTTTTTAAAAAAAAAAGTTGTTAAATATTTGTATAACAAACAGCAACTACAAGAATATTTGTCAAATACTGTATGGGCTTTTTAAAAATAAAACAGTTTTTTTAAACAATTTTAAGAGAAATGATTTTTTTTATACTGATAAGCTTATTCTAAAAATGTTTAAGAAATATTTTAAAAATGAAACACAATTTTATTAAAATAAATTCAATAAAGATTGTTTATTGTTGGGGTTCAACTTATTATAACATAACATCTTAATTTACCTACACTTGTAAATCGTAGAAAAATGCTTGGTACTATTTTTATGCATTATCTTATAAGAGGTGATATTGATTCTGCAGAACTTGTAAACCGCCTAACTTTCAATGTTCCTGTTAGACTAACACGAAATTATATCCCTCTAAATTTGCCACGATGTTCATCAAATTTTTGTCTGCACGAGCCCTTTCGCGTTCTATGTAATACTTATAACAACCTTTATCATCTAATTTGCATTTCCACTTCTATCCCGTTATTAAAAACTAATATTTTAACTCATTTACTTTTCTCTTAATTGTGCTTTTATTTTCACTTGTGTCTTGTCTCTATTTAATTTATGTATTTTCCTCGCGAACTCGCATTTTTTGCCCAAATTGATAATAGGGCCCGCGCGTAACAAGCACGTGCTTGGTGTCGTTGGGCCACTTGTTTGTACTGCTCGTAGTGCATCAACGTCCATCAGAATTAAAAAATCTTAACATAATATTAATGGCTTCGTCTTTTAAAAGAGGCAGTCTATGACACTGGCAGGTATCCGGTCCGACTGAGTCGTCTTCATCGCTCCAGGGATATATTTATATATTATATACATATATACATATATATTATTATTTTTTTAGGTCTATTTATTAAAATACGATTAGGTATATAGCCGAACAGGTAAATGATATTAATTAAAATTCCAAATGACCGACCGAAATTCGCTACTGCTTTTGAAAACTTTCAACTTATTACGACTTCTGCGACTGGCTTCTTCGACTTGCTTCTGTGACTACTACTTCGACTTCTTTTGTTATCTTCTTCGGCTCTGCAAACTTCTTATCTGTCCAAATTTAGCAAATTTGCAATGGGTGGGAATGATGTGTGTCAAGGATGGGTGTGTCAACTTGTGAGGTGATTGTACCGATGCCATCTTACACTCGGCAATCATGATCTTCATCTGACCCAGATCATCCTTCGTCTTCGTCTTCGTCTTTGCTGATTCGAGCTGTAAAAAACTGAAGGCGTCTTTAACAAGCGAGCCCGTCCTAAAAATTTTCAAACAAAATGCAAAGACTTTGTTGCACGTAGACGCGTCGAAGGATGGTTTTGGGGCAACACTTTTCCAGCAGAATGACAAAAAGTGGCATCCTGTTATGTACTGGAACAAGAAGACAACGCCACAGGATGAAAAATTACACAGTTATTCCTTAGAAGTGAAAGCCGCCTATTTAGCAACTAAAAAGATGAGACATTATCTTAAAGGCTGCCTTTAAGATGACAACAACAAAGAAAGACGTCCCTCGTGAAGTAGTACAGTGGCTTATGTACCTTCAATATTTTTCAATATCGTCTTCGTCTTCGCTACAACCAAAGTAACGCCACAATTTCATGGAATCAGCAGCGGTTGACGTCTGATTTTGGCCTGGGAACTCTGCAGATTTTTGAACGTCATATCGACCGTTCGCTTTACATTGATGATTTCGTAAGGTCCTAAAAATTTGTTTGACAACTTTTTCCCGTTGACAAATTGAGTCACTCTAATAGCGACTAAGTCACCAAATTAATATCCGTGGTGGCCTTTCCTCTTTTTGTCAAAGTTCCGCTTGTACGCTTGTAGCGCTTTTTCGATCTGGTTTCTGGCTTCTGTTCTTTTTCGGTTGCGCTCCTCTTGAACGCCTGACAATAGTTCCCCTTGAAGGATGTTGACCAAATCTGCATCTGACTCGTTTCTCATCTTAATTCCAAAAAAAATTTCAAATGGAGTAAATTTTGTTGAAGAGTGAACGTGTGCGTTGATCGCCCGTTACACCTGAGAAGTGTATTGATACCATTTCGATGCCTAGGCGGTAGACATTTTGGCCAATACAGAAATGATAACCCTGTAACTCTTTCAATCTGCCCATTTTTGTTTTCGATGTGTTCAATCTTCCCGTCAGCACAGAACTCTTTGAAAGGCTTAGACGTAAAAGCAGTCCCCTTGTCGATGAAGACACGTTGAGGGTTTCCAAAAATGGCTACCCATGAACTAAGATGTTTTATGACTTCATTAGCTTCAGTCGATTTAGTCGGATATATCCAGGAACACTTTGAAAAGCCATCAATAACTGCGAATATATATTTGTACTTCCTTGCCGTTATATCTAAGGATCCTAGATGTTCGACGTGGAGGGTTGATAACGGCTTATCTTCCTTGTCTATGGAAAGCAAGTAATCTTCTTGTTTTCCGAGTTTTCTGTTGTGGTTATACACTCAATGCAGTTTGCAAAAACATTCGTCACTTTTTTCTCCAATTGAGGTATGTAGTACTCCTGTTGAATTATGAGCTGTTCGAATAATTTCCTTTTCCATACACTTTAAAATAGTAAGTAACTCTGCTCCGGCAAGCTGTTTGTAAATTAAGTTATTTTTCATCGTGTATTGTGCATAAGGCTTTTCCTTCAGGATCTCTGATACGGCTAATAGGTGCTCATTTTTTTTCTGTGCCCTTACAATTTGTGACTGCACTTCTAATTTGACAATCATGACTGGGAATTGACTATGACTATCTATATGCTTCATTCTGGTTCCAGCACGATGTTCAGTTTTAAACGAAAAATATTGAAGGTACATAAGCCACTGTACTACTTCACGAGGGACGTCTTTCTTTGTTGTTGTCATCTTAAAGGCAGCCTTTAAGATAATGTCTCATCTTTTTAGTTGCTAAATAGGCGGCTTTCACTTCTAAGGAATAACTGTGTAATTTTTCATCCTGTGGCGTTGTCTTCTTGTTCCAGTACATAACAGGATGCCACTTTTTGTCATTCTGCTGGAAAAGTGTTGCCCCAAAACCATCCTTCGACGCGTCTACGTGCAACAAAGTCTTTGCATTTTGTTTGAAAATTTTTAGGACGGGCTCGCTTGTTAAAGACGCCTTCAGTTTTTTACAGCTCGAATCAGCAAACTATCGATTTTAAATTCTGCGTCTGAAATACCCCGTCAGTCCAAGAAAAGCCTGTACTCCTGTTATATTTTTGGGTATTGAAAATTTTGCGTGGTCAAACATGACCGTTTTCTATTTCGTGTCCCAAAAAGCTTATTTTCTCCTTCAAAAATTGGCATTCTGAGCACTTAATTTCCAAGCCAAACTTTTCACCTTGGTTTAAAACGATCTGTATGTTTTTTAGGCATTGCTTCGCTGATTAACCAAACACAACTATGTCATCTACGTATATCTCCATAATGCCATCATATATTAACTTCTGGAAGATATAGTTATCGAACGAAGACTGCCGTGAGTTACAGAATCCGAAAGGAGCTCTGTTAAATTTGTATTGACCTTCCTTTGTTACAAATGCAGTGTATTTTCGGCATTGCTCGTTTTTTAGGTCCATTACTGTACAAAATTTGGCTGCTTGCATTTTTTTTAAGACCTCCTCTACGATGGGAAAGGGGAATCTATCTTTCAAAACAAGAGTGTTTAATTTGCGATAGTCTACGCATAATCTGTACGTTCCTTCTTTCTTTTTGGTCAGAACTACCTTGCTTGCCACGCCAGAACACGATTTTCGAATAATACCACTGCTAAGCCATTCTTCTACTTTTTTCCTGACAAATTCTCGTTCCGGAGTCGACAAGCGACTTGTACTTTCTCGGAAAGCAATGCTGTCCTTTGGTATAATGCTTAGTTTTATTGTGCATTCGTCAGGGTTACTTTTCGGCTTTAACAGCAGTCGCATGTTTGGGATTTACGTTTATATCAAAATCTTCGGTAGAGCTTATCACGTTGAATACATTTGACTGGGAGAGTTCTTCTTTATTTTCCATCTGTATAACCGGTGCAAGTGAGAGTTAAAGTGAATTTCTCCAAAAAATCGTATCCGACCAAAACGTCAACTTTAAGGTTTGAGTCCGGAACAACTAGAAACGTGTGCATAGTTATTAGTCCATCAACTTCAACCGCGTTCGAAAATTCACCCTGCACTGAGGTTCCGAAGTTGCCTAAACCGAACAGCTTTAGAATACATTATTGTAGTACACTATTACCGAAAGTCTTTGTAAATTTTTTTTTGCGTATCAATGAAACGTCTGCTCCAGTGTCAATCAAGCACATCATTTTATTTTATTTTTACCGATTTGCATCTCCTTGACGCGATTTTCTTTGAACACGATATTCACATTGGGCTTAACGGCTGGACAATGTTTGGAAATATGGCCGACACCGTTGCTCTTGAAGCATTTTAGGTCGCCCTTACACTCAGCTATTTTATGGTCAGCAGACCCACAGTTATAACAATGCTGTTGCTTTCAGTTGAATGGATTTTCTTTTTTTTCAGCGCGATCGAAATTGGGCCTACGCTTGAACGAATCGTTTTTAGCAACCGACTTTGCCAATTCAAACCGAACTATACAATGGAAATTTTAAGACATCACGCACCTCTAAGTAGGGTTGTGGATAATATATCAAAGTATCAATATATCGATATTTTTTCCTAAAAATCATATATTTATATCGTGATTTTTTATTTGCCCAAATATCGGAATTCCGATATTTTTTTTTTATATTTTTGGCTTTGGTCACTCTGAATTCCAAAGCGACCTCGACTGAAACAATTCAGGCGCGAAATAAAAAAATTGAGTGTAAAATCAAACTATACGGATATAAAAAAGATGTCCGCCATCAAATGTGTTGTGTGCGACTCAAGAAGCAGGATGCCTGACGCACACATAACGCAAAGGGCGTTATTAAAATCCCTAAACCCTGCATACTGGTCATAAAAAATATATAATAAACTGCTATTGTTTTTAAAAAGAAACTTATTGTCTTTTTATTGTGGGCGGTCAATTTTTTCATTTAACACAAAAAATATAAAATATATCGAAATTTTTATGTGATATTTTATATATAATCATTTTTTTTATTTCATTTACGAAATATCTTATTATCGACTGATCCTCGATATGACCCAGTGCTGCAATCTCTCGCATTTGTGACGCTCGGTTTTTACGGTTTCTAAGCATTTTGTGAATTTGCGCACTACTCAACTGTTTGTCGAATTCGTCCATTAACACTACACACAAATCTTCATAGTTTGATACTGCAACAGTTTTTAGAAACAATTTAGCTTTTCCACTCATTTTGTTTCTGGCATTAACGTATTTTTAATTCTCGTTTAATTCGTAAGCTTCTGCGTTTTCGTCGAAATTCACCAACCAAAACCTAATAGAGATCGAGAAACCTTCAAAACTAGGAACCACTTTCGCAAAGCTTTCCACCGAAACACAATTTTTAATTTTCACTATTTTCACATTTTCTGCAATAATTTTTATCAATTTTGCTAGGTCACCGTTGTTCACGGATGCAAATTGCTCATTTTGTCTGCAAATTCTTCAACTTCGTTAGATTTTAATGGCAAACTTTCGTCAAGTTGGTTTTGAGTATGTATCGGCTTATTTATATATTTATACTGCCAGGCACCATACTACTGAACAACTTCAATGGACCAGTCTCGCTAGACGAAAAACTTCTACAACTTTATAATACAATACCGTAATTCAACAGTAACTATTGGCGAAACTACTTACAAATCAAAAGAGGTCAACTTAGTCGAACCAGAACCACCGTTATTCCAACTAATGGGAGAAAAGACGAAGTTAGAGGAAGTTCTCTCACTACAAATGGTCAAGGAACTCAATATAAACAACACAAAAGCGCTGGAAAAAACTAAGAAGCAAAACAACTATAGAATCTTCCGTTAGCTACGGATCGGCCATCATTCTACTTCTACTAATAATAGGATCGATCACGGAACTCCTACGAAGACGTAAATCGACGGAAAGTACATCAGCTTCCGTGCCAGAAACGCAAGAAAATCCCCCACATTCTGGACCTATTCTCTACGTCGTTGCGACCGAGGACAGTCGCGTTTAAGGAGGGAAGAGTTAACACCTAAAATTATATAAAGACCCAGACATAAGTAAGAGTAAGCATTGATTGCACAACAATGCCCCAATAAGTTCACACGAGCTAAGCCACGTGCGCTGAGCTTGCACCTTTCGGTCAGCGATCGTGGGAATGCAGAATAGCCAATTTCCAAAGTTGATCGAACTTGGACAAGTGCATACAACAAAAACTATAACTTGAATGCATTGGCCAATGACAATTATAATTGGCCAACAGCGACAGCGAAGAATAGCAGCAACCAATAATAACAAAGAACGTTAACAGAAGCAGCAACAGCGGCAGAGACGGCGGCAGCGATGGAACCACGCGTAGTCATAATGAATAATTGTTTAGCTTAATTAAAGTCAGTTCTTAATCCAACTCAATAAAGGGAAGTTTGATTTTTTTTAAATAAAATTATAATCAATCTTTTAACTTATATATTAATATAAATATTACTTGTGTTCTGATTTACTTAACCCTTTTATCCGAAAACTTGAAATCAGAATTCGATGCTTTGTATCCTGGGTAAAGGTGATAGGTAAATTCTACTATTTATTTTGACATGACCTTTTTATTCATAAACTGCTTGCAAAACTGTTTTCAGATTTATTTCACTTAGTAAGCTACTTTCGCCGGAAAATTGTGTGGAAAGTAAAACATTCCGTTGTCGTAATATAACCTGTGGTTTCAATTATACAATTGCAGAGTAATGAACTCGGTTGATTTGTATATGACTTAAGTCCAATTAAAGAAAAGTGATTGAACCGATACTTAGTGCGAAACTAAGAAGCTTGGAGTCACCTGCTGGTGAGTCATTGGTGCTGCTGTTATCGTATGGCTGAACTTTAGGGTGGACATAAGCTCAAACAGCAGTCTACCGACACAGTAAAACAGTACCCGTTACCAATATTGCAGAACAACAATAAATTTAGCATCTCCTTCCACCTATTTGGTAAACTTTTGTACCTATAGATACTGTCAAGATTGTTAACATAAATCAGTATCATTCTCATCCATCATTTCAATCATCAGAGGCTGTCGCCGTGTCGTTGAAACTATCACTTTTATGTTGCGCAAATAATTAGACTCTTATTTGCGACAGACGACCAATATGCAGACAGTTTATGTACTGAAAGCACGTTACACAAAAACAATATCCCGTGATCCGACGCGTATCTTCGACCACTATAGGATCAACCATTTGAAGTCGAACGCGAACCATCAGCCATTCGCGATCTGATCTTAACAAGAGATTACCCCTGAATTCGCCTCCCGAAAACGGAAAAAGTCATTCTTTATAACTTAAGTTGAAAGACTGGTTAACAAGGCCACCATCACTAACAATAATTTTGAGAACTGACGCATGATCGCCGGGCGACAGGGAAAGGGCAAGAATAAATTTAAAAATCATTGTAGCCACAAGTACAAGAATTAAGAATTTAAGAATTTAAGAATTTTAAAGAGTTTAACAACCCTATTGAAAAGGCTAAGAAAGCCTACACGAAGTTTAAAAAAGAGGTGCAGAAGACAATAATGCTACACGGTCCCGCCACGGGCAACCGCCACAAGCAGCACTGTGAGGAGTTATAAACTCCCCACAAATCCCGAAGCAGGAGATCGGCCTAGCAACAGCGGAGGAGGCGAGAAAGCCGGAGAAATGAAGGGCATCCAGGTCAAACGGGAAACATTCGGACCTTGGACCAGGGCAACGAGGTCATACGGTGAATTGGCGGACTTCGGACCCGCCCAAAGAGGACACACCGTGAATTAACGGTACCTCAGTGGACCTTGAACCCAAGGGAAATAAAAAGGACGGCGCAAGCGCAGCTCGGTACAGTACGAGTGCGAGAATCAGAGCGAATACGTGAACGCGGAATAAGTACAAATCGAAACCGAAGTGCCCAAGGATCAAGATCACAAAGTCGAAACGCCGAACGACGACAAGTCTACAAGGCTGAGGCTACAACGCTGAGATCCAACGGTGCTAGGTCGTGGTAAAGTCAAACTTAGGGAGTCCTTGCGCGGAGTCAGGCGATAAAGGTGGCTAGGCGATAAGGGAGAACTTTGTTCTACCTGCTAGGCGATACACCTTGCCGACAACCTGGAGAACTCCGTAAGCCAGGCGATAAAGGTGGCTAGGCGATAAGGCGTAACTTCGGTTCACCTGCTAGGCGATACACCTTGCCGGCCCCGGTAGGGAAGCTCGCATAACATCCAGGGTTTTTGGTGGAGCCGTCCCGATCTCAGTCACCCGGAGCAGCAAGCCGAAGCAACGCAGTAGCAGGCCAGGAGCGACGCAGCGGAAAGCCAGGAGCGACGCAGCAGCACGCCAGGAGCAGCGCAGCAGCGAGCCAGGAGCAACGCAGCAGAAGATAGCGACAACGGGCAGCAGATTAATAGCAATACGGCTATTTTTTAGTGAAACAATAAACCAGCACTAACCTAATCATTTCTGGCGTTATCCTTTGGTCACGGGCGGTCACTCAATATAAATTTGGTGGAACGAACTCACAACCTCTCTGAGCTAGCCGCACGATTACGTAGCGAGCAGAAATTAAAGAAACAGGTCGTTACATCTGGCGCCCAAGAGTGATTGTCCTGACCAAGGAAACAAAAGTTCCGAGATGGGGATGTCCTGGATTTATAATCTCAGGAAGGAGGACTTCGACGTGGTGAGTCAAGTTCTGGGAATAGAACTAGAGGGCTCAGTCGATTCGATGAGGAAGACGCTGGGAGACTTCGTCGACCAGACAGCAGAGGAGCCGGACATCGCCGATTTGGTAACGGGCCTGGAAAAGAAATTCCGGAAAATGCCCACGCCAAAATTCAAACTCACAAACTCGCAAGTATCGAGGGCCTGATAGCGAGCTTGGATGTGTCGAGCATCGCAAGCCACGCAAGCCGGCAGCGGGAGAATAGCCGGGAAAGAAAGGACGCACACGCAGGACTACGCGAAGGGGGCCAAGCAGGTCCGGGAGTGGAATTTCCGCTACGACGGAAACGACAAGCCGCTGGAATTTTTGGAGCAAGTAGAGTGGTCAGTCGTGACTTACGGTCTCGACATAAATCAGATCCCACGAGCAATGCCGGAGCTGCTCTAAGGCAGAGCCTTGAAGTGGTTAATCGCCAACAATCGGCACTGGGAGATACATGGCGAAGCTGGCGGACCAGGTCAGACAGAGGAAGCAAGCCTACGGGGAGAGCTTCAAAGATTTTATGGTGGATATGCAGACCCTGATGCGGCCACTGAATATGTCGACCAAAGAAACGCTGGAGAGGATAAAAGAGAACAGCACGCCGGCACTCAGAATGTTCGTTCGCCCATATGAATGTCGAAATTTGGATACATTGATGGCGCTGGCAGATGAATTTGAGGAGCTCGACCAGCAGCGGGAGAAATTCGAGCTGGAAAAACAATCCCCGCAAGCAGCAAGGGCAGAGCCACCCAGTACCAAGGCCAAGATCAGACCAGGGTGCGGTGTGCAGGCGGTGCCAGGAGGACCCGGACGCACAACCACGAAGTACGCCGCGCTGCCACGAACCAGCAAACAATCGCGGCGGATACGTAGCAAATCCTACCCAGGCCTGCCGCAGATGCGGGGGTCCAGACCACTGGGCGAAGGAATGCCGAAACCAACGGCTTACGTTCTGCTGGCGATGCGGAAGAATAGGAGTTCGGACGGTTCAGTGCTGTTCCGGGTCGGGAAACGCCCAGCGACCCCAGCCTCCGAGGGGGCCAGGGATCGCAAGGTGCTGCCTCTCGAAATTAATGGGCGACTTGCAGGCGGAAGAAATGCAACTGTCCGCCACGGTGCTCATAGGTGAAAGTAAAATTAAGGCCACGGTGGATTCCGGCGCTATGGCGAGTTTCATCATCAAAGAGCTGGCGGACAGGCTGCAGGCGGCAGGAAGGGTCGGACCCACGAGAAGGCAAGTGCGGATGGCAGACGGTCGCTGCGGGGAAATAAGATCACAGCTGGAGACCAGAATTGGACTGGGAACGAAAACAATTTCAATGGAGCTGCTGATTTTACCAGGACTGATCGACGCCCTGGTGTTGGGATGGAATTTCCTCACCAGAATCGGGGCCGAAGTCGAGTGCGCAGGACACAGCGCGTCGATACCGGCAAAGAATAGACGAGGAGGATGGCTGGAGGAAAAACCGTCAGTGGCAATAGTTGAAACACCCAAAAGATTTGCGGAAAAGGATGTGGAGGGATTTTTAAAAGCCGAGTTGGACGAACTGGAAGGAACAAAGGGAACATCCAACGTGGCCGTACATAGGATCACCATGAAGGACGACCAACCAGTCAAACAGCGGTACTACCCTAAAAATCCAAAAATGCAGGGTGAGATAAATGCCAAGGTAGACGAGCTGCTGGAAAAAGGATGTATCGAGCCGTCAAGGAGCCCCTACAGCTCACCAATAGTCATGGTGAGAAAGAAGACTGGAAAGTGGAGGCTGTGTGTGGATTTCCGGCAAATAAACGCGAGGTCCGTAAAGGACGCATACCCGATGCCGATGATAAATTACATCCTGGACCAGCTGCGGGAGGCGAAGTACATCAGCAGTCTCGACCTAAAGAACGGTTACTGGCAGATCCCCTTGGAGGCAGACAGCAGGCAGTACACGGCGTTTACTGTACCAGGAAAGGGCCTGTTCCAATGGAAGGTGATGCCATTTGGCCTACACTCCGCGTCGGCAACATTCCAGCGGGCATTGGATCAGGTCATTGGACCAGAAATGATGCCGCACGCTTTCGCGTATCAGGACGACATTATCGTCATCGGACGAACGCTCGAAGAGCACATGGAAAACCTGAAAACCTGAAGGAACTGCAATACTTGGGGCATCGCATAACAGACCAAGGCATCGGAACAGACCCTGAAAAAGTGTCGGCAATTGCCTTAATAAAACCACCGGCCAACGTTAAGGAGTTACGACAATATTTGGGAGTGGCGTCGTGGTACAGGCGTTTTGTGCCAGATTTTGCAACGTTGGTGCATCCGTTGAATAGCTTGCTCCGGAAAAGCACAAAATGGGAATGGACAGAGGACCATCAACAGGCGTTTGAAGCTGTCAAGGCCAGGCTAATCGCAGACCCAATCTTAGCATGCCCAGATTTCACAAAGACATTTGTGCTGCAGACCGACGCCAGCGATTACGGGCTCGGTGCTATTCTCACACAGAATTCCGACCAAGGCGAGAGGGTAATCTCGTATTCCAGTAGGTCCCTGAATGGTTCGGAAAGAAATTTCTCAGCGACTGAGAAGGAATGCCTGGCAATTGTGTGGGCCATACACAAGTTAAGACCATACTTGGTGGGCTACCACTTCAAAGTGATCACGGATCATATGGCACTGAAGTGGTTGAATAGCATCGAGAGCCCAACCGGAAGAATCGCACGATGGGCGCTGGAACTGCAGCAATATGACTTTGAGATCGCGTACAGAAAGGGCCAGCTGAATATAGTAGCAGACGCTCTATCACGACAGCCACTGCCAGAAACGTGTCGACGGGTAAAAACACAGGAACAGCACAAGGAAACCGGCGAGTGTAACTGGATAAGGGATATGCGGAGCAAGATTTCCCATATCCAGACTACATGACAGAAGCCGACCAGCTATATCGCCACATACCGCACAGAGCAGGCAACGAGGATGTCACATCATGAAAGTTGTGCGTGCAAACGGGGTCCAGGCGGCGGGTAATGTCGGAGAACCACAACTCACCGACAGCTGGCCACATGGGCAGTCGGAAGACAATTGCCAGAGTCGCAGCAAGATACCATTGGCCGGGAATGCACCGCAACATAAGGAAATATGTGCAAAACTGCGAGAGCTGCCTACGATATAAGCCAAGCCAACTACAGGCGGCCGGGAAAATGCTGACACAAGTACCGGAAGAGTCGTGGGCCACTGTGTGCGCAGATTTCGTCGGACCACTGCCCCGCTCCAAACACGGGAATTCTATGCTACTAGTGCTGGTAGATAGGTTCTCCAAGTGGACCGAAATGGTGCCAATGCGCAGGGCAACGACGGAAACTCTGGAAAAGGCGATCCGCGAGCGGATCCTCGCAGGATACGGCGTACCCAAGGTACTGATTACAGACAATGGCGTTCAGTTCACCAGCAGGGCGTTTAAAAAATTCCTGGGTGAATTAGGCGTCCGACACCAGTTTACGGCCCCATACACGCCCCAGGAAAACCCGACGGAGAGAGCCAACAGGACGGTGAAAACGATGGTCGCCCAGTTCACCGGGGCAGACCAAAGGACTTGGGACGAAAAGTGGCCGGAACTGCAGTTGGCCGTGAATACGAGCGTGGCTTAATCCACGGGATATTCGCCCGCCTTTATTACGCAAGGAAGAGAGCCTAGGTTACCCAGCGCACTGTACGACGAAGGAACAATCGGCACAGGAAGGCAAACGCAAACTCCGGCCGAGAACGCACAGAAGCTGAAAGAAATCTTTGAGCTGGTGAGGCGAAATATGGAAAAGGCAGCGCAGGATCAGGCACGCCACTACAATCTACGTAGACGCCCATGGAAACCGAACATCGGTGACACAGTCTGGGCTAAGGGACATCATCTGTCCAAGGCTGCAGAAGGATTCGCCGCAAAATTGACACCAAAATATGACGTGCCTTTTAAGATAATGAATTTTAATTCGCCGGTGATATGCAATTTGCGGCATGAAAATACTGGCAAAGAAAAAACCGCCCACGTTAGCCAAAACCGAGGATCAAAGTCGGACTTAGCGGGGGCGCACTGTGAATCCAAAGAGAGGGAGAGGACGATACGAGAGCGGGAGAGGGAGGGTCATAGGATGCGGATACCGTTACCGGGTAACGCACACCAAAGAGAGGACCCGTCGGATCCCGTAGCAAGGGAAAGTCCAAAGGCCGCCGCGGATAACGGAACCAGGAACATAGGAAACCGAGGTTTCGTCAGCGCGCGAGCGTCACAAGACGGGCCTATTTAAATCAGGTCGCCAAGATGAATACAAGCAGCAGCAGCAACAGTAAGTCCGTGAGGGGAGAGGGGCGGGGAGGATGGAGGCGGGACTCAGGTTCCGCACTCCAGCTGCTGGCGTCCCCCCTGATGTCGCGGTCCCCGTCGCCGAAACCCGGAGGACGAGGAGCGGATCTCCGACGTGGAGCTGGAGGAGGAGGAGGAGGCCGGCGTCCGGTCGGCAGGGCAGGAGGCCGAGGTGCCAACGATCGACCTGGCCTCATCGGAAGATGAGGAGGAGGACACCGGGACGGAGACGGTGAGTCCGGAGGTTTCCTTAGACGAGGAGGACGAGCCACGTCGGGCGGCGAAGGCCCGGATGGCATTCCGAAGAATACGGAGGGCCGCAGCCGGATTCGGGCGGTTCCGCTTGGGCGACGCAGCGCCATCGGGCCGCCCGGAGGAGGTGAAGCGGATATGCGCAACCCGGGCGGAGGTGGTGCGGAGAGTATTCGCGCAGCGGGCGGCGGCACGGGCAGCCGCCGCAGCCAGAGAGTGGCAAAAGCGGCTGGATGAGGCTGAGGCCGAAGAGGCGGCGATCTGGGCACAGCCGGGCCCTCCGGAGCAGCCGCCGCCGCAAGCACCGCCACCCGGCCACCGCCGTCGCCACCGCAGTCGTCGCCACCGCTGTCGCTGTCGGAGCCGCCACCACCACCGTCGCCGCCGCGGGGAGCACCACCGCCACCACCATCGCCACCGCCACCGCCGTCGCCGCCCGGGCAGCAACACCGCCACCGTCACCGCCGCAGGGAGCACCACCGCCACCACCATCGCCACCGCCACCGCCGTCGCCGCCCCGGGCAGCAACACCGCCACCGCAGGCACCACGGCCATCCCAGGCACCTCGGCACGGAGCGGGAACACTGCCGCCTCCACCGCCTCCACCGCTCCCGCCGCCAAAAAAACGACTCGGCGTAGACCCGGTGGATCTGGAGAAGGGGCCCTGGGTGTGGCCGCCGCCAGGAGAGCCAGCCGCACGGCCGCCGAAATTAGCCCGGCTATCGTCATGCCCGGAGCCTCGGTCCCCTCCAGCAAGGCCGCGTATGAGTCGCCAGCAGTCGGCGGACAGCATCCGCTGGGAGGAGGTTGCCGAGGAAGGGTGGCCGCCGAGGGGGGCATCCGAGGCTGGCAGGCAGGTGCAGAGGGCTCGGAGCAGTCGCTGGGCCAAGCTAATAGTGGTAGATGGCGTCCGCTACCGCATCCGGGTGGCAAGCGGGGTTGTGAGGGTCTTGAGGGCCCAATAAAAGGCCTTTGACGGTTTTAATACACCAATTGGTTTGTTTACTTACATTTTGGAGTAATGGGCTGCCGGACATAGGCAATAGGGACGGGGGCGCCAAGTCAGGCGGTCGATCGATAAATGCGATCGATGGGTAGCACAATTGGTTATTGCTACGTTCAAAAGGCAACTTAAGACAACAAAACGGCAACGACGATGGCAACACTGGAACCCACAATCGATAAACGCGATCGTGGTGAGATTCCAGGGAGTTGCCGGACCGAGGGAAAACGGAATGGTGACTTTTAGTTTGGGGAAATGTCTGGGCGGGAAAATTCGAATTCCACGCAGGGGAACTGGGAACTGGGAACTGTCTGGGAACTGGGAACTGTCTGGGGAACTGGGAACTGTCTGGGGAACTGGGAACTGTCTGGGGAACGGGGAATTGTCTGGGGAACAGGGAAACAGTCTGGGGAAATAATCTTTCAAGGAGCTGCATGGAAAAGTCTTTTAGGGAAACAGTCGCGGGAAAGTTTAAGTCTTTTTACGAGTAAAGTCTTTTAGGAAAGCAGTCTGGGGAAAGGTTAAGTCTTTCGGGGAACTGTCTGGGGAACATCAAACATTTAATTCAGGCGGGGAATTCGAGTAGTCTACACATCAAGGGCGGCGAAAGTCACCACTTTCATTACGTTTCCGAAGGAAGGGGAAATGCGAGGAGTCATAAACTCCCCACAAATCCCGATGCAGGAGATCGGCCTAGCAACAGCGGAGGAGGCGAGAAAGCCGGAGAAATGAAGGGCATCCAGGTCAAACGGGAAACATTCGGACCTTGGACCCTCATATGGCAAGGGCAACGAGGTCATACAGTGAATTGGCGGACTTCGGACCCGCCTAAAGAGGACACACCGTGAATTAACGGTACCTCGATGGACCTTTGACCCCCGCCCGGCAAGGGCAACGGGGTCATACGGTAAATTGGCGGACTTCGGACCCGCCCAAAGAGGACACACCGTGAATTAACGGAACCTCAGTGGACCTTGGACCCGAGGGAAATAACTGCACCTACAGCGCCTATAAAAAGGACGGCGCAAGCGCAGCTCGGGACAGTACGAGTGCGAGAATCAGAGCGAGTGCGTGAACGCGGAATAAGTATAAATCGAAACCGAAGTGCCCAAGGATCAAGATCGCAAAGTCGAGACGCCGAACGACGACAAGTCTACAAGGCTGAGGCTACAACGCTGAGATCCAACGGTGCTAGGTCGTGGTAAAGTCAAACTTAGGGAGTCCTTGCGCGGAGTCAGGTGATAAAGGTGGCTAATCTATAAGGGAGAACTTTGTTCTACCTGCTAGGCGATACACCTTGCCGACAAAGTCCAGGCTGAACTCCGGAAGCCAGGCGATAAAGGTGGCTAGGCGATAAGGCGTAACTTCGGTTCACCTGCTAGGCGATACACCTTGCCGGCCCCGGTAGGGAAGCTCGCATAACATCCAGGGTTTTTGGTGGAGCCGTCCCGATCTCAGTCACCCGGAGCAGCAAGCCGAAGCAACGCAGTAGCAGGCCAGGAGCGACGCAGCAGCACGCCAGGAGCAGCGCAGCAGCGAGCCAGGAGCAACGCAGCAGAAGAAAGCGACAGCAGATTAAAAGCAATAAGGCTATATTTTAGAGAAACAATAAACCGGCACCAACCTAATCATTTCTGGCGTTATCCTTTGGTCACGGGCGGTCACTCAATATTAATTTGGTGGAACGAACTCACAACCTCTCTGAGCTAGCCGCACGTTTACGTAGTTAGCAGAAATTAAAGAAACAGGTCTTTACAGGACTGATGTGAGCTTCCATGAATCAAAAAGGTATTACGCTGATATATAATAGCAAAATAGAATCCTCGCTTCATTAATAGGTCGTGGAGGCAACACAGAAATATACTCAAAGAAATCCACATGTCCCATCATGCGTATAATGCTAAAAAGACAAACACGGCGTATTAAAGGTTGAATGGGGTACCGAAATAAAAAATGAGAGACAATAGACTTAGCACACGTCACAAAACTAAGGAGCGCCGTAGAAAAATGTGTTCCAAATGGGTCTTGAAACCATTTCAGGAATAATTAAGCATCGAAGTCCAACAGGCACAGCTCATAATAACAATTACAACGTACTCGCCCCTGTAGTATGCATGTATCATTGTAGCGAGTACCCACTGTACCGACACCAACATTGTATTACAGTGTACTTAAACAATGGGAAGTGCTAGTGTCAGCATATTCCCATGGCCTGAGTGCGGACACATACAAGGCATGCATGAACCACACTCCTCGCGCTCTCATTGCTACCAGGACATATACAATTGCGAGCATATACTTCGATATCTATGACGGCCGCTGCCACGAGTACATATCTTTCAGTACTGAAGGAAGTAGGGCTCAGTATGTAGGAAATCAAATACGAACTAGATCTTAATACGAGAAATAGACAGGAGCCAAACCGAAACCAATGAGAGAGCTAGCGTGGACAGCGTGTTTAGCAGCACTATGTCCTTCATAAAAAGAGCTTGTGATGCTACTATGCCAAAGTCTGGCAATTCCCACAGGCGAGGAGCAGAGCAACTGGTGGACGGACGAGATAAATGCGTGAGGAGGAGTACAACAAGACAAAAAAGCTTCTTAATATTGCCATTCGCATAACTAAACGAAAATTACGTTGGACTCGTTATGAAGAAGCTTTGGTCAATAAGTACTCTGCCAGATACAGACGAAGGACACAGGTTAGCATTGTCAAAACTCTTTTTCCGCCCCATCCGATGAGACCAGCTTTTACAGCACTGCAGTCGCCGGAGGAGGTGAGGATGAAATAATCAAGGCAATAGGCAGCAGGAAGAATATGAATATGCAACCCCATCAGCTCGAAGGAAAGGGACCTTGATGAAAGGGAATAAAAAGGGCAGGCTGGACGCAGACCATCAGACGGGGTCTGGGGATCGCCTCTCCTTGGGTGCCAATGGATATCGATTGTGGGATATATTGGCATTTAAGTAGCGGCTTATTATTGTTCTTCGGCTGCGTGCGGACGTGTTTTATTAACGCTCCGGAAAAACAATTAGTCAATCAGTCGAAAACGTTTGAAAAATTTATAAACGCGAGGTTTTGCGTTTCGCGATGCAAATCGCAAATCGTAAACTAAAGTTTTAATTAATTAAATAATTAATCTTTACGCACTAACGATAAACAAATGAGTATGGACGTGGATCAGTGCACTCAACGACAAAAACAACAAGACGAATCCCGTGAAAAAATTCAGAGAGAGAAAGACAAACGTCGTCTCTCTTTGGCCCGTAACAATGCTTATTTTACGGTGACGAGTAATACTCTTGAACCGAAAGTGCTTGAAGTGCAAGTTTACTGACCGAAAACCAGAGAGCTAGCTTTTGCTCTCCCGCCCTGCTCTTCACCGCTTCAACGCCATGGAGTAAGCAATGCAAGACTCCAACAGAGCTTCTGCCGCCTAGCGCAACAACAACAGCAACTACTACGACTACTACAACAGTCTCTGTCGCCAACAATGCAATAACGACTCCACTCTCTTCTTGTGCTGCGGGTAAAGCAAAAACACAACAAAGTGCAAAAATCGGCGCAAACGGCAAAAACAAAGCTACGGTAAAAGAAATGACAATTCTGCAAGCGGGTTCGGCCATGCAGACAGGCATGGATCGCTACAATAAAATCTCCAAGCGCAAGCAAACACCCCCAAAAAACTCGAACGGCAATAAGCCAAAAATAAATCGTTCCAACAAAGGCCCTGAAAATCCCGGGCCATTAGATGAAAATAGATTTTCCATTCTGGCGGAGCCACAAACAGAGTCTGAACAATTAGCCCCAAGGAAACTAAAGCCCCCATCTATTTTTATTCGGGAAAGGATCTCGAATGCCCTAGTCAACAAAATAGTTGAGCTTGTCGGAAAGGATATCTTTCATGTTATTCCGCATATGAAAGGGAATATAAGCAAAACTAAACTCCAAACCAAAACCGAATACGATTTCCGAGCAGTGTCGAAGTACTTAAACGATGACAAAAAGAATTACTACACGTACCAGCTGAAAAGTTGCTTAGGTTTGCAGGTTGTGCTATAAAACCCGATGTGACCCCTCCGAAATTACAGAGGCCTTAAAAGAAAACGGTTTTTGCGCAAAAAATGTTATAAACATTATGAACAAAAACAAGAAGCCGCAGAAGCCGCCACAGCAGAACTTTGAAAAAAACGCAGTTCACCCGATCTAAAAGTTGCAGTACCTTCTGCACCGTAGGATTACAGTGAAAGAGCCGCACAAACGGACCGGGCCAGTGCAATGCACAAATTGCCAGTCATACCAGGGCTTACTGCACCCTCAGTTCAGAATGTGTTGCTTGTGGAAACTGCCAAGGCTCCGAACCCTGCCCTGCCAACAAGGAAGACTCTCTCACTTAAAAGTGTGCAAACTGCCAAGGAAACTGGCATCTTAATAAGAGACCGCGTCAAACACCACTTTCACCAACGCTTTGCAAAAAATCATCTGCAAGCTACATCGATAAAATAACAGTTGGGCAATTGCAACCTTGCCGCTGTCTACTGCTCACCCCGCTTTACAGTCTCCGAAGACCAATTCATGGACTTCTACAATTCACTTGGTGAGCGATTCATAGCAAGCACACGCACTGAGGATCCCGCCTTGTGACCCCCAAAGGAAGGCAACTATATAATGCACTCATTAAAACATGCAACAAACTGGACTACGTTTCACCAGGCAGCCCTACATACTGGCCTACAGAATCTAGAAAACTACCTGATTCAATTGATTTTGCTGTGACTAAAAACATTTCTCGTAATCTAATATCCGCAAAATCGCTTTTGGATCTATCATCGGACCACTCACCTGTGCTAATAACTCTTCTTCAAAGCCCGGAATTAATCGAGCACCCTCGCAGGCTGACGTCGCATAGAACCAACTGGCTAAAGTTCAAAAAGTACGTAAGATCCCACATTGAACTAACTCCACAGCTCAACATCAAGGAGGACATCGACTGCTATGCTGATGCACTGGAGAATCGAACAGCTTGTTCTGGAGAAAAGACGTTTGAGACGTGCTTGGCAAACCAGCAGATCGCCATCCTCAAAACAAAGTCTTAAGGAAGCTGGTCGCAGACTTACCAGGCAAGAAAGAAGTAAAAGCACAAGGCCAGTACATTGTGAAACTTTCACCCACCAACACTAAGCATCCCTTGTGGAGGGCCCTCCCAAATCTAAGTGCGCCGGCCGAAACAGTAATTCCCATAAGAGACTCTTCAGGCAGCTGGGCCAGAAGCGATATCTTCGAAATGTTTTTCAGCCAAACCTTTCAACTAATTCATTCGCCCTACCGTCGCCGTCAATTCGAATCGAATCTGAGACGGAGCCAATTCTGTTTCAAACAAATGAAGTTGCAAAAGTAATCAGCGAGCAATTGAAACCAAACAAGAGAGAACGCTATAGTCGAGTGCCTCGACTATTAGATACCCGTTACTCAGCTAAACTACTTTAGATTTTGCATTAACATAATATGAATGTAAGGTGGCATCGGTACAATCACCTCACAAGTTGACACACCCATCCTTGACACACACCACCCATCATTGCCACCCATTGCAAATTTGCTAAATTTGGAATAAGAAGTTGGCAGCGCCGAAGAGGAGAACAGAAGTCGAAGTCGAAGAAGTAGTAAAAGAAGCAAGTCGACGAGGCCCGTCGCAGAAGTCGTAATAAGTTGAAAGTTGTCAAAAGTAGTCGCGAATTTCTGTCGGTCATTTGGAATCTTAATTAATATCATTTACCTGTTCGGCTATATACATAATCATATTTTAATAAATAAACCTATAACCTTTAATAAATCTTACATGGGGGCTCAACCGATCCGAGCAGCCAGTTAAATGATCCATGTGAAACAATAAACTCTTTGTGAAATTGTTTAAGATGTTGTGTAACTATGATGAGAACAATTAAAAAGAAGAAAAATACAGCGCAAAAGAATAATTCTACGACAGCAAAGAAGAATCAACAAAAACTTAACGAAGGTGTGCAAAATAGCACATTTCAATTTAATCGAAGGAATATTGGCGAAAAAACATTTAATATAGAGGATCAAAGTAGTGAAAACGAGACAACCATAGCAGAGCTCAAGCCGATACATACACAAAATCAACTTGACGAAAGAATTTGCCGACAAAATGAACAATATAGACTTAGAAGAAACACACAGATCCGTGAACAACGGTGATCTGGCAAAATTGATAAAAATGATTGCAGAAAAATGTGAAATTAGTGAAATTACTGTTTCGGTGGAAAGCTTTGCGAAAGTGGTTCCTAGTTTCGACGGTGTCTCGATCCCTATTAGGCAATGGTTGGTGAATTTCGACGAAAACGCAGAAGCTTATGAATTAACCGAGAAGCAAAAATACGTCAACGCCAGAAACAAAATGAGTGGAACAGCAAAATTGTTTCTAGAAACTGTTGCAGTATCAAACTATGAAGATTTGTGTGTAGTGTTAATGGACGAATTCGACAAACAGTTGAGTAGTGCGGAAATTCACAAAATGCTTAGAAACCGTAAAAAACGAGCGTCGGAAAATTTCCATGAATATGTTCTCCAGATGCGAAAGATGGCAGCACTGGGTCATATAGAGGATCAGTCGATAATAAGCTATATTGTAGATGGCTTAGAGGTGCGTGATGACTTAAAATTTCCATTGTATAGTTCGACGTCATTTAAGGAGCTTAGAGTCGGTTTGAGTTGGCAGAGTCGGTTGCTAAAAACAATTCGTTCAACCTAGGCCCAATTTTGATCGCGCTGAAAAACAAGAAAATCCATTCAACCGAAAACAACAGCATTGCTATAACTGTGGGTCCGCTGACCATAAAATAGCTGAGTGTAAGGGCGACCTAAAATGCTTCAAGTGCAACGGTGTGGGCCATATTTCCAAACATTGTCCAGCCGTTAAGCCCAATGTGAATGTCGTGTTCAAAGAAAATCGCGTCAAGGAGATGCAAATCGGTAAAAATAAAATGATGTGCTCGATTGACACTGGAGCAGACGTTTCATTGATGCGCAAAGAAAAATTTACAAAGACTTTTGGTAATCGTGTACTACAAAAATGTTTTCTAAAGTTTTTCGGTTTAGGCAACGTCGCAACCTCAGTGTTGGGTGAATTTTCGGACGCGGTTGAAGTTGATGGACTTATAACTACATACACGTTTCTAGTTGTTCCGGACTCAAACCATAAAGTTGACGTTTTGGTCGGATTCGATTTTTTGGAGAAATTCACTTTAACTCTCACTAGCAGCGGTTATACCTTTGCGGCGACACAGATGGAAAATAAAGAAGAACTCTCCCAGTCAAATGTATTCAACGTGGTAAGCTCTACCGAAGATTTTGATATAAACGTAAATCCCAAACATGCGACTGCTGTTAAAGAAATGATATACAACTACAAGCCGAAAAGTAACCCTGACGAATGCCCAATAAAACTAAACATTATACCAAAGGACAGCACTGCCTTCCGTGAAAGTCCAAGTCGCTTGTCGATCCCAGAACGAGAATTTGTCAGGAAACAAGTAGAAGAATGGCTTAGCATTGGTATTATTCGAGAATCGTGTTCTGACGTGGCAAGTAAGGTAGTTCTGGCCAAAAAGAAAGAAGGAACGTACAGATTATGCGTAGACTATCGCAAATTAAACACTCTTGTTTTGAAAGATAGATTCCCGTTCCCATCGTAGAGGAGGTCTTAGAGAAGATGCAAGCAACCAAATTTTTTACAGTAATGGACCTAAAAAACGGTTTTTTCCATGTTGCAGTTGACGAGCAATGCCGAAAATACACGGCATTTGTAACAAAGGAAGGTCTATACGAATTTAACAGAGCTCCTTTCGGATTCTGTAACTCACCGGCAGTCTTCGTTCGATATGTTAACTACATCTTCCAGAAGTTAATAAATGATGGCATAATGGAGATATACGTGGATGACATAGTTGTGTTTGGTGATTCAGCGGAGCAATGCCTTAAAATCATGCAGATCGTTTTAAAGCAAGGTGAAAAGTTTGGCTTGGAAATTAAATGGTCAAAATGCCAATTCTTGAAGGACATGTTTGGCCAGGCCATGAAAAAGTTAAAGCTGAGCAAAAATTTTCCAATACCCAAAAATATAAGAGGAGTACAGGCTTTTCTTGGACTGACGGGGTATTTCAGAAAATTTATCCGAGAGTACGCATTAATGGCAAGACCACTCACCGAACTCCTAAAGAAAAACGCAGAATTTAAAATCGATAGTTTGCAGATTCGAGCTGTAGAAAAACTGAAGGCGTCTTTAACAAGCGAGTCTGTCCTAAAAATTTTCAAACAGAATGCAAAGACTCAGCTCCACGTAGACGCGTCGAATGATGGTTTTGGGGCAACACTTTTCCAGCAGCATGACAACAAGTGGCATCCTGTTATGTACTGGAGCAAAAAAACAACGCCACAGGAAGAACAATTAGACAGCTATTTTTTAGAGGTGAAAGCAGTCTATTTAGCAACCAAAAAGATGAGACATTATCTTATGGGGATCGAATTCAATCTCGTCACAGAATGCGCTGCCTTTAAGATGACAACAACAAAGAAAGACGTCCCTCGTGAAGTAGTACAGTGGCTTATGTACCTTCAAGATTTTTCGTTCAAAATAGAACATCGTGCTGGCACCAGAATGAAGCATGTGGATAGTCTTAGTCGATTCCCAGTCATGATCGTCACATCAGAAGTGCAGTCACAAATTTTAAGGGCACAGAAAAAAGATGAGCACTTATCAGCCGTAGCAGAAATCCCGAAGGAGAAACCTTATGCGCAATACACGATGAAAAATAACTTAATTTACAAACAGGTTGCCGGAGCAGAGTTGCTTGCAATTCCAAAGTGTATGGAAAAGGAAATTATTCCAACAGCTCATAATTTTGGTCACATGGGATCAGAAAAAACACAGCATGCAATTCAACAGGAGTACTTCATACCTCATTTAGACAAAAAAGTTACGGAAGTTATTGCAAACTGCATCGAGTGTATAACCCACAACAGAAAACTCGGAAAACAAGAAGATTACTTGCATTGCATAGACAAGCCTCCACGTCGATCATCTAGGATCCTTAGATATAACGGCAAAGAAGTACAAATATATATTCGCAGTTATTGATGGCTTTTCAAAGTACACCTGGATATATCCTACTAAATCGACTGACGCTAATGAAGTCATAAAACATCTTAGTTCATGGGTAGCCATTTTTGGAAACCCTCAACGTATCATCAGCGACAAGGGGACTGCTTTTACGTCTAAGCCTTTCAAGGAGTTCTGTGCTGACGGGAAGATTGAACACATCGAAAATACTACAGGGATTCCCAGAGGAAATGGGCAGATTGAAAGAGTTAACAGGGTTATCATTTCTGTATTGGCCAAAATGTCTACTGCCGATCCATCAAAATGATATCAATACACTTCTCAGGTGCAACGGGCGATCAACGCACACGTTCACTCTTCAACAAAATTTACTCCATTTGAAATTTTGTTTGGAATTAAGATGAGAAACGAATCAGTTGCAGATTTGTTCAATATCCTTCAAGAGGAATTATTGTCTGGCGTTCAAGACGAGCGCAACCGAATAAGAACAGAAGCCAGAAACCAGAACGAAAAAGCGCAACAAACGTACAAGCGGAACTTTGACAAAAAGAGGAAAGGCCACCACGGATATCAATTAGGTGATTTAGTCGCTATTAGAGTGACTCAATTCGTCAACGGAAAAGTTTTAAAACAAATTTGTAGGACCTTACGAAATCATCAACGTAAAGCGGAACGGTCGATATGACGTTCAAAAATCTGCAGAGTTCCCAGGCCCAAATAAGACGTCAACCGCTGCTGATTCCATGAAATTGTGGCGTTACTTTGGTTGTTGCGAAGACGAAGACGATGAGGACGAAGGATCATCTGGGTCAGATGATTATCAGGATGGCCGAGTGTAAGGTGGCATCGGTACAATCACCTCACAAGTTGACAGACCCATCCTTGACACACACCACCCATCATTGCCACCCATTGCAAATTTGCTAAATTTGGAATAAGAAGTTGGCAGCGCCGAAGAGGAGAACAGAAGTCGAAGTCGAAAAGGTAGTAAAAGAAGCAAGTCGAAGAGGCCAGTCGCAGAAGTCGTAATAAGTTGAAAGTTGTCAAAAGTAGTCGCGAATTTCTGTCGGTCATTTGGAATAATAATAATTAATATCATTTACCTGTTCGGCTATATACATAATCATATTTTAATAAATAAACCTATAACCTTTAATAAATCTTACATGAATTAGAGTGACCTCAGGAAAAAAGGACAAAAAGTTAAAATTTTCAATTTGAATTAGGCGATCTTTTAAAGCTGCCGCTTTACAGCACGAGCATCAGCACCAGCGCTGCTTTAGCGCAGGCCGCTTTTGTCCTACACCAGCATACACACATACGCCATTGTTTGACTCAGACCTTCAATTTGGCTAACTTGATTTGATTTGCATAGTTCTTGGGATATAGTTCGGTATTGACAAATGAAAACCATCGCAATTTCCTTTAATAGAAATCCTTATCGAGAATTAACGTTGACTCTGTTGAGCACCTTGGCCAGCTGTTCCAAAGTCATCCGTTAGATGGCGCCATGAAAGGCGGAAATGTAGCCGCTAGCCAGGCTTAAGCGTTTAATGGGTTTTTGGGCGTTAGAGTGGGCGTGGCAAACTTTTATTGGGCCAATCGATAGGTATTGACGAAACAAATATATATCAATTAAAATTTTCATAATAGCATCAAAACTGTGGCCACAGCTTGTGGCTTGTGCGCGTCAGAGGGGTCGTGGCACCATTTTGAAACAAACTCGCGCTGCGTAGGAACTCCTAAAATCTACATGCAAAATGCCAATCTTCTAGCTTTTATAGTTTCCGAGATCTCAGCGTTCATACGGACAGACAGACGGACAGACGGAGAGACGGACAGACGGACATGGCTAGATCTACTCGGCTAGTGATCCTGAACAAGAATATATATACTTTATAGGGTCGGAAACGCTTCCTTCTACCTGTTACATACTTTTGCACGAATACAATATACCCTTTTACTCTACGAGTAACGGGTACAAAAATGCCCCAAGCGGTGATCAAATAACTCCCAAAATGTTAATCGAACTTCCAAACTGTGCAGTTGAGGTTATTTGTAAACTCTTTAACGGGATTACACGACTTGGCTATTTTCCAAAAAAAATGGGAAAAATCGGTAATCATAATGATCCCAAAGCCAGGAAAAGATCACACAATACCAGCTTCGTACAGACCGTTAACTTTACTCTCGTGTCTGTCAAAAATGCTCGAAAAATGCCTTTTGACGCGCATAATCCGATATCTGAAAGAGCACAACGTTATTCCAGTACACCAATTTGGCTTTCGAGAAGGCCATGGAACAATAGAGTAAGTCAACAGACTAACAACAGAAATACGGGCTGCATTCGAGCTTTGGGAATACTGCAGTGCGGAATTCCTTGACGTTGCACAGGCTTTCGACCAAGTCTGGCTTGATGGCCTTATGCATAAAATCAGAACGATCCTGCCGGGAAACACTCACAGGATACTTGAATCGTACCTTTACAACAGAGCCTTCGCCGTGAGAAGCAACACTACTACATCCGAAGACTACGCTATAGAGGCTAGAGTTCCCCAAGGTAGCGCCCTTGGTCTAACTCTATTTCTCCTCTACACCGCAGATATCCCCACGAACGAGCGGCTAACTACTTCTACATTCGCAGACGATACCGCGATCATAAGTCGGTCCAAATGCCCAATTCAGGCAACAGCACTACCAGCTAATCATCTCGTGGTAGTGGAGAGGTAGTTATCAGACTGGCGTATAAAAATAAATGCGCAAAAGTGCAAACACATAACGTTTACTCTTAACCGACAAACGTGTCCCCCGCTAACCCTGAATAACATGCCACTTCCACAAGCTGACGATGTAACGTACCTTGGCATCCACCTAGACAGGAGACTTACATGGCAGAGACATATCGAAGCTAAGAAAATTCACCTAAAACTAAAATCAAACAGTCTCCATTGGCTTATAAACGCGCGCCAGGGGCCTAGCCCTCTGCCTGGTCTTCAAGGTCCTGCTCTACAATTCAACGCTTAAGCCAGTCTGGACCTACGGCTCCCAATTGTGGGGAAACGCGAGCAGCAGCAACATGGACATTATTCAGCGAGGACAATCAAAAATCCTGAGAACTATAACTGGGACACCTTGGTATGTTCGGAACGACAACATCCACAGAGATCTTGGCTTTCTACCCGTAAAAGATGAAACATCAAAACAAAAAGCGTCCTACCACACCAAGCTAACTTCTTGCCAGGGGCCTAGCCAGGGTTTCCAACCGGACCCGAGTGCAACGCAATAAAATGAAAATGTTAAAAAAAAAAAAAAAGTAGAGGCGAGCCCTAGAGATGAGTAGATGAACGCGCATTGCTCAGAAGAGGTCCCACTCTTAGTTCTGCTGCACTTATATATGTATATATAAATATATATAAGTTAACACCTAAAATTATATAAAGACCCAGACATAAGTAAGAGTTAGCATTGATTGCACAACAATGCCCCAATAAGTTCACACGAGCTAAGCCACGTGCGCTGAGCTTGCACCTTTCGGTCAGCGATCGTGGGAATGCAGAATAGCCAATTTCCAAAGTTGATCGAACTTGGCCAAGTGCATACAACAAAAACTATAACTTGAATGCATTGGCCAATGACAATTAAAATTGGCCAACAGCGACAGCGAAGAATTGCAGCAACCAATAATAACAAAGAACGTTAACAGAAGCAGCAACAGCGGCAGAGACGGCGGCAGCGATGGAACGACGCGTAGTCATAATGAATAATTGTTTAGCTTAATTAAAGTCAGTTCTTAATCCAACTCAATAAAGAGAAGTTTGATTTTTTTTAAATAAAATTATAATCAATCTTTTAACTGGCGCCCCGAACAGGAACCTGATTAAAAGCCGCGAAAGGATAACAAGTTCCGCGCCTCGTGAAGTTCGGGAAAGTAAAAAATCCCGACGTTTCGTTTGAACCTCCGCCTAATCCGTGAGAAGTGAAAAGAAAAATCCGAGACCCGGAAGTGCGAAAGTGCCGTTTAAAAAACGCCACAATATCGTCACTCCTGAAAAAACAGGACTTGTGCCTAGTGGACTAATCAGGCCAAAATTATCGCCGTGATCCCTTTAGTATCCGTTCGGAGGGAACGTGAGTAAGGTACAGAGGAGGCCCCTAGTAAACCCACACTCAGGAGAGATCGCTGCAGCGTGGGATAAACCGGAATCTGTCGATCCTGTCGTCACGAGAGCACGCCGAGATATGTTATTACTGTAAGAATAGTTTTAAGCAATCTATCAAAGAAAACAAATTTAATTTAAAAAATATTAAAAATACTATACAAAAGAAATTAAGAAATTAAGCTTAAAGAAAAAATCCACAGACAAAAAGTCAAAAATGTACACAATAATCAAAGACCCACACTATATTTCTTTAATTAATAACCTTCCGAATTCTGAGTAATCAAAATTTAAAGTTAAGCTCAACCTCTTATTGCTCATATATCCCAAATGACTGAACAAGATTTAGCAGACAGACTCGCTAATCTTGCCACACCTTCGTCAGTTAGTAACGCACAATCAACCACGCGAATCATGACCGAGAGAGACATCGAGGAAAAAATTAAGACTGTCCTAGAGGCAAACCTAAGCAGCCTAATTAAAGAAATACTTAATCCCAATAAAGATTTTTCCAAGTATACAGACCAAACAATTAAAAGAGAATTAGCGCACAATCTTAGTGACTTAGACAAATTACCAGACATCGTGCGGACACTTAGAGATTTTTCGGGAAACAAAAGCGAATATTCTTCATGGAACAAAAGTGTAGAAAGGGTGTTAAAAATCTATGAAATGAGAATCGGCTCACCAAAATATTATGGAATTCTTTTAGCAATCCGAAACAAAATCATCGGACAAGCCGACGCAGTTCTAGAATCCTATAATACCCCTTTAGATTGGACAGCTATCTCAAAATGTCTAACAGCGCATTTTGCTGACAAACGTGACCTAAAGACTCTCGAATATCAGCTTTATGCTCTTAATCAAGGTAGCGATAGTATAGTCGATTATTATCAAGCAGTGTACCAACAGCTATCACTAATCCTAAACCAAATTGGCAACTTAGATGCCTCACAAGAAACTGTGCAATCTCTGACAGCCATGTACAGAGAAAACGCCTTAGACACCTTTGTCAGAGGCCTCAACGGCAACTTAGCACAACTACTGGCCATTAAAGAGCCACATGACTTAGGACACGCCCTACATCTGTGCAGTCTACTTGAGAATCAGAACACTAGGAATAGTCAAACACCGAAAATTTCATATTTAGGGAAAGCACCTTTACTACCTCCAAAACCCCAACAGCCATATAGGATGGCAGCCGTCAAACAAAACTTCCATCCACAACATCGGCAATTCCATATCCAGCCAGAGACAGAAAGCACCGCACAACAAAATTGAGAAGAAACTACACCAAGCCCAGAGCAAGAAAATTATCAGTTGGTAGAAGAAAATAATGTAAACGAGCTTCAGGAAGAATATGTATGGCAAAATGATACTGAGCAGCAGGAATACAAAGATATGTCCGAGCTTTATTTTTTAGAATAAATCGTTCCTCATTACCTTACTTTAAAGCAACCACGGGGAACGGAAAAATCCTAAAATTTTTAATAGACACGGGCTCAAACCAAAATTATATTCAAAACCAAGTAGTACCAAACCCAAAACAAAATGAGGAAAATTTTTCCGTTAGCTCAGTCGGAGGTACAACTAAAATAACACAACATGCAATACTTAAGCTCCCTAAAATTTCAGAAACATTAAAAACTAGAAACATTAAAAACCTTTCACGATATACTGGGCAATGACACTATGAAAAGCCTAGGAGCTATTATAGATGTGAAGAACGATACATTAATTCTCGGAAATAAACGCAAAATTAAAATTCACCAATTAGCAACACAATCAGTAAATACCATTGGACCGCAAATCAGCCATATGACCGAGTCTCAAAAATCAATTATAAATCTCCTCGTACAAAATAAGGTTTACTCAAAACGAAATATTTGTTCAATATCCTTCAAGAGGAATTATTGTCTGGCGTTCAAGACGAGCGCAACCGAATAAGAACAGAAGCCAGAAACCAGAACGAAAAAGCGCAACAAACGTACAAGCGGAACTTTGACAAAAAGAGGAAAGGCCACCACGAATATCAATTAGGTGATTTCGTCGCTATTAGAGTGACTCAATTCGTCAACGGGAGAAAGTTGTCAAACAAATTTGTAGGACCTTACGAAATCATCAACGTAAAGCGGAACGGTCGATATGACGTTCAAAAATCTGCAGAGTTCCCAGGCCCAAATAAGACGTCAACCGCTGCTGATTCCATGAAATTGTGGCGTTACTTTGGTTGTTGCGAAGACGAAGACGATGAGGACGAAGGATCATCTGAGTCAGATGATGATCAGGATGGCCGAGTGTAAGGTGGCATCGGTACAATCACCTCACAAGTTGACACACCCATCCTTGACACACACCACCCATCATTGCCACCCATTGCAAATTTGCTAAATTTGGAATAAGAAGTTGGCAGCGCCGAAGAGGAGAACAGAAGTCGAAGTCGAATAAGTAGTAAAAGAAGCAAGTCGAAGAGGCCAGTCGCAGAAGTCGTAATAAGTTGAAAGTTGTCAAAAGTAGTCGCGAATTTCTGTCGGTCATTTGGAATAATAATAATTAATATCATTTACCTGTTCGGCTATATACATAATCATATTTTAATAAATAAACCTATAACCTTTAATAAATCTTACATGAATTAGAGTGACCTCAGGAAAAAAGGACAAAAAGTTCAAATTTTCAATTTGAATTAGGCGATCTTTTAAAGCTGCCGCTTTACAGCACGAGCATCAGCACCAGCGCTGCTTTAGCGCAGGCCGCTTTTGTCCTACACCAGCATACACACATACGCCATTGTTTGACTCAGACCTTCAATTTGGCTAACTTGATTTGATTTGCATAGTTCTTGGGATATAGTTCGGTATTGAAAAATGAAAACCATCGCAATTTCCTTTAATAGAAATCCTTATCGAGAATTAACGTTGACTCTGTTGAGCACCTTGGCCAGCTGTTCCAAAGTCATCCGTTAGATGGCGCCATGAAAGGCGGAAATGTAGCCGCTAGCCAGGCTTAAGCGTTTAATGGGTTTTTGGGCGTTAGAGTGGGCGTGGCAAACTTTTATTGGGCCAATCGATAGGTATTGACGAAACAAATATATATCAATTAAAATTTTCATAATAGCATCATAACTGTGGCCACAGCTTGTGGCTTGTGCGCGTCAGAGGGGTCGTGGCACCATTTTGAAACAAACTCGCGCTGCGTTGGAACTCCTAAAATCTACATGCAAAATGCCAATCTTCTAGCTTTTATAGTTTCCGAGATCTCAGCGTTCATACGGACAGACAGACGGACAGACAGACGGACAGACGGAGAGACGGACAGACGGACATGGCTAGATTGACTCGGCTAGTGATCCTGAACAAGAATATATATACTTTATAGGGTCGGAAACGCTTCCTTCTACCTGTTACATACTTTTGCACGAATACAATATACCCTTTTACTCTACGAGTAACGGGTATAAAAATGCCCCAAGCGGTGATCAAATAACTCCCAAAATGTTAATCGAACTTCCAAACTGTGCAGTTGAGGTTATTTGTAAACTCTTTAACGGGATTACACGACTTGGCTATTTTCCAAAAAAATGGGAAAAATCGGTAATCATAATGATCCCAAAGCCAGGAAAAGATCACACAATACCACACAATACCGTACAGACCGTTAACTTTACTCTCGTGTCTGTCAAAAATGCTCGAAAAATGCCTTTTGACGCGCATAATCCGATATCTGAAAGAGCACAACGTTATTCCAGTACACCAATTTGGCTTTCGAGAAGGCCATGGAACAATAGAGTAAGTCAACAGACTAACAACAGAAATACGGGCTGCATTCGAGCTTTGGGAATACTGCAGTGCGGAATTCCTTGACGTTGCACAGGCTTTCGACCAAGTCTGGCTTGATGGCCTTATGCATAAAATCAGAACGATCCTGCCGGGAAACACTCACAGGATACTTGAATCGTACCTTTACAACAGAGCCTTCGCCGTGAGAAGCAACACTACTACATCCGAAGACTACGCTATAGAGGCTAGAGTTCCCCAAGGTAGCGCCCTTGGTCTAACTCTATTTCTCCTCTACACCGCAGATATCCCCACGAACGAGCGGCTAACTACTTCTACATTCGCAGACGATACCGCGATCATAAGTCGGTCCAAATGCCCAATTCAGGCAACAGCACTACTAGCTAATCATCTCGTGGTAGTGGAGAGGTAGTTATCAGACTGGCGTATAAAAATAAATGCGCAAAAGTGCAAACACATAACGTTTACTCTTAACCGACAAACGTGTCCCCCGCTAACCCTGAATAACATGCCACTTCCACAAGCTGACGATGTAACGTACCTTGGCATCCACCTAGACAGGAGACTTACATGGCAGAGACATATCGAAGCTAAGAAAATTCACCTAAAACTAAAATCAAACAGTCTCCATTGGCTTATAAACGCGCGCCAGGGGCCTAGCCCTCTGCCTGGTCTTCAAGGTCCTGCTCTACAATTCAACGCTTAAGCCAGTCTGGACCTACGGCTCCCAATTGTGGGGAAACGCGAGCAGCAGCAACATGGACATTATTCAGCGAGGACAATCAAAAATCCTGAGAACTATAACTGGGACACCTTGGTATGTTCGGAACGACAACATCCACAGAGATCTTGGCTTTCTACCCGTAAAAGATGAAACATCAAAACAAAAAGCGTCCTACCACACCAAGCTAACTTCTTGCCAGGGGCCTAGCCAGGGTTTCCAACCGGACCCGAGTGCAACGCAATAAAATGAAAATGTTAAAAAAAAAAAAAAAGGTAGAGGCGAGCCCTAGAGATGAGTAGATGAACGCGCATTGCTCAGAAGAGGTCCCACTCTTAGTTCTGCTGCACTTATATATGTATATATAAATATATATAAGTTAACACCTAAAATTATATAAAGACCCAGACATAAGTAGAGTTAGCATTGATTGCACAACAATGCCCCAATAAGTTCACACGAGCTAAGCCACGTGCGCTGAGCTTGCACCTTTCGGTCAGCGATCGTGGGAATGCAGAATAGCCAATTTCCAAAGTTGATCGAACTTGGCCAAGTGCATACAACAAAAACTATAACTTGAATGCATTGGCCAATGACAATTAAAATTGGCCAACAGCGCCAGCGAAGAATTGCAGCAACCAATAATAACAAAGAACGTTAACAGAAGCAGCAACAGCGGCAGAGACGGCGGCAGCGATGGAACGACGCGTAGTCATAATGAATAATTGTTTAGCTTAATTAAAGTCAGTTCTTAATCCAACTCAATAAAGAGAAGTTTGATTTTTTTTAAATAAAATTATAATCAATCTTTTAACTGGCGCCCGAACAGGAACCTGATTAAAAGCCGCGAAAGGATAACAAGTTCCGCGCCTCGTGAAGTTCGGGAAAGTAAAAAACCCCGACGTTTCGTTTGAACCTCCGCCTAATCCGTGAGAAGTGAAAAGAAAAATCCGAGACCCGGAAGTGCGAAAGTGCCGTTTAAAAAACGCCACAATATCGTCACTCCTGAAAAAACAGGACTTGTGCCTAGTGGACTAATCAGGCCAAAATTATCGCCGTGATCCCTTTAGTATCCGTTCGGAGGGAACGTGAGTAAGGTACAGAGGAGGCCCCTAGTAAACCCACACTCAGGAGAGATCGCTGCAGCGTGGGATAAACCGGAATCTGTCGATCCTGTCGTCACGAGAGCACGCCGAGATATGTTATTACTGTAAGAATAGTTTTAAGCAATCTATCAAAGAAAACAAATTTAATTTAAAAAATATTAAAAATACTATACAAAAGAAATTAAGAAATTAAGCTTAAAGAAAAATCCACAGACAAAAAGTCAAAAATGTACACAATAATCAAAGACCCACACTATATTTCTTTAATTAATAACCTTCCGAATTCTGAGTAATCAAAATTTAAAGTTAAGCTCAACCTCTTATTGCTCATATATCCCAAATGACTGAACAAGATTTAGCAGACAGACTCGCTAATCTTGCCACACCTTCGTCAGTTAGTAACGCACAATCAACCACGCGAATCATGACCGAGAGAGACATCGAGGAAAAAATTAAGACTGTCCTAGAGGCAAACCTAAGCAGCCTAGTTAAAGAAATACTTAATCCCAATAAAGATTTTTCCAAGTATACAGACCAAACAATTAAAAGAGAATTAGCGCACAATCTTAGTGACTTAGACAAATTACCAGACATCGTGCGGACACTTAGAGATTTTTCGGGAAACAAAAGCGAATATTCTTCATGGAACAAAAGTGTAGAAAGGGTGTTAAAAATCTATGAAATGAGAATCGGCTCACCAAAATATTATGGAATTCTTTTAGCAATCCGAAACAAAATCATCGGACAAGCCGACGCAGTTCTAGAATCCTATAATACCCCTTTAGATTGGACAGCTATCTCAAAATGTCTAACAGCGCATTTTGCTGACAAACGTGACCTAAAGACTCTCGAATATCAGCTTTATGCTCTTAATCAAGGTAGCGATAGTATAGTCGATTATTATCAAGCAGTGTACCAACAGCTATCACTAATCCTAAATCAAATTGGCAACTTAGATGCCTCACAAGAAACTGTGCAATCTCTGACTAGCCATGTACAGAGAAAAAGCCTTAGACACCTTTGTCAGAGGCCTCAACGGCAACTTAGCACAACTACTGGCCATTAAAGAGCCACATGACTTAGGACACGCCCTACATCTGTGCAGTCTACTTGAGAATCAGAACACTAGGAATAGTCAAACACCGAAAATTTCATATTTAGGGAAAGCACCTTTACTACCTCCAAAACCCCAACAGCCATATAGGATGGCAGCCGTCAAACAAAACTTCCATCCACAACTCTATCATAACCCGAACCAAATGCAATGGGTACCAGTAACTGGAACAACCCCAATTACCCAGCCTAACCAATTTAAACCTTATAAGCAGCCCTATACAAATCAGGCCGGTGCAGTAGCATCCTACAGCACCCCAAAACCTCCCCCACGACCCCAACCGAAACCGGTACCTATGGAGGTCGATCCGTCAGTTCGCTCGCGTCATATAAATTACATGAACAGGCCGGCAAATAATGATTATGCAGGGAAAAGACCTCTTAGTGCTTCCAATGTTACAAACAATAACAAAATGCCACGGCAATTCCATATCCAGCCAGAGACAGAAAGCACCGCACAACAAAATTCAGAAGAAACTACACCAAGCCCAGAGCAAGAGTATTATCAGTTGGTAGAAGATAATAATGTAAACGAGCTTCAGGAAGAATATGTATGGCAAAATGATACTGAGCAGCAGGAATACAAAGATATGTCCGAGCTTTATTTTTTAGAATAAATCGTTCCTCATTACCTTACTTTAAAGCAACCACGGGGAACGGAAAAATCCTAAAATTTTTAATAGACACGGGCTCAAACCAAAATTATATTCAAAACCAAGTAGTACCAAACCCAAAACAAAATGAGGAAAATTTTTCCGTTAGCTCAGTCGGAGGTACAACTAAAATAACACAACATGCAATACTTAAGCTCCCTAAAATTTCAGAAACATTAAAAACTAGAAACATTAAAAACCTTTCACGATATACTCGGCGATGACACTATGAAAAGCCTAGGAGCTATTATAGATGTGAAGAACGATACATTAATTCTCGGAAATAAACGCAAAATTAAAATTCACCAATTAGCAACACAATCAGTAAATACCATTGGACCGCAAATCAGCCATATGACCGAGTCTCAAAAATCAATTATAAATCTCCTCGTACAAAATAAGGTTTACTCAAAACGAAATAGACGATGTAACTTCAGAATCTCAAAAAAACGAAATAATTACCCTCGAACATTAAAGAGCCCATAGAGAAGCAAAAGAAAATAAAATACAAATTTTAAAAAAATTATTTTTTTCCACAAGCAATAAAGAAAATCCAAGCAATAGTTCAAGCCTGTCAAACTGGTTAAGAATCAAAATATGATAGACACCCCCCAAGAGGAGAAATCCAACCAACACCCATTCCTAATTATCCAGGAGAAATAGTTCACATTGATATTTATATTACAGAAAAACATAGAATCTTAACAGGTATTGACAAATTTTCTAAATATGCTCAAATAAAAATTTTAGAGTCAAGGGCATCTGAAGATATTAAAAATCCGTTGAGGGAAATGTTGATTGCTTTCGGTATGCCGAAATGGATAATAATGGACAACGAACGCTCATTAGGCTCAGCAGCAATCAAGTTCATGTTAGAAGATGAACTCAAAATATCAGTACACGCGACTACTCCAACTCACAAATCATCTCACTCGAAACCGGATTAGCGGCTAAGCAAGACGGAACATTTAAAATCAATCCACATCTTTAACTTACACAGCTATGAAGAAACTCTGTCGAAGTTAGAAGATTCATTTCAATCACTCACCTCATCTCATCCATTACACCCCTATCTCTCATACGAATTAAAACAGATTCATACTGATTTACGCATTCTCCAAACACAAAAAAGACAAAAAAGGGCAATAGAAGCAATAGGTACTGCATGGAAATGGCTGGCGGGATCACCAGACCACCACGATTATGAGATCTTAGAAAATAAGATAAATGAGCAATTAGAAAACAACAATAAACAAGTAGTAATTAACAGATTAATTAACCAAAAAATTAACCAGCTTACTAATGCAACTAACGCAATATTAAAAGTTACCCAGAGCTCGGAAGAAATCGTAAATCAGAAAGCAAATATTTTAAAGTATTAAATTCAATTAATAAAAGAAGAAAAAACCAATATAATATTCGCAATTACATGGGCCAAATCTAACACAATAAACTCTTTTGTATTCACAAGCACAGAAACCACAGTAGTGGAAGATATCTTTAAAAAGGAAAACGACTTATTTTTCAACATAGAAGAATTATTGGAATTTGCTAAAGTTAAATTAGCCACAAATGGCAACGACCTCATCTATATTATTAGCCTCCCAACTATTAAAACAGATAATTGTAGAACTTTAAAAATTAAAGCAATAAAAAAAGCCCAAATAATCAATGATATAAAATACGAAAATTTGTTAGAGTGTAAGAGACAATTATTTGCAATTAAAAAACCTTGCGAGTCCCATAATGATAAGACAATTTGTAATTCAGAAAAATTGTTAGATTTAAGCAATGACACTTGTGTAAACGCTCTCCTGAACCTTCAAGAACCTGAATGTAAGATGATCAACAATCAACACATCCCAGATTTCGAGGAAATACTGCCAGGCACCATACTACTGAACAACTTCAATGGACCAGTCTCGCTAGACGAAAAACTTCTACAACTGCAAGGCTCCTTTATAATACAACACCGTAATTCAACAGTAACTATTGGAGAAACTACTTACAAATCAAAAGAGGTCAACTTAGTCGAACCAGAACCGCCGTTATTCCAACTAATGGGAGAAAAGACGAAGTTAGAGGAAGTTCTCTCACTACAAATGGTCAAGGAACTCAATATAAACAACACAAAAGCGCTGGAAAAAACTAAGAAGCAAAACAACTATAGAATCTTCCGTTAGCTACGGATCGGCCATCATGCTACTTCTACTAATAATAGGATCGATCACGGAACTCCTACGAAGACGTAAATCGACGGAAAGTACATCAGCTTCCGTGCCAGAAACGCAAGAAAATCCCCCACATTCTGGACCTATTCTCTACGTCGTTGCGACCGAGGACAGTCGCGTTTAAGGAGGGAAGAGTTAACACCTAAAATTATATAAAGACCCAGACATAAGTAAGAGTAAGCATTGATTGCACAACAATGCCCCAATAAGTTCACACGAGCTAAGCCACGTGCGCTGAGCTTGCACCTTTCGGTCAGCGATCGTGGGAATGCAGAATAGCCAATTTCCAAAGTTGATCGAACTTGGACAAGTGCATACAACAAAAACTATAACTTGAATGCATTGGCCAATGACAATTATAATTGGCCAACAGCGACAGCGAAGAATAGCAGCAACCAATAATAACAAAGAACGTTAACAGAAGCAGCAACAGCGGCAGAGACGGCGGCAGCGATGGAACGACGCGTAGTCATAATGAATAATTGTTTAGCTTAATTAAAGTCAGTTCTTAATCCAACTCAATAAAGGGAAGTTTGATTTTTTTTAAATAAAATTATAATCAATCTTTTAACTTATATATTAATATAAATATTACTTGTGTTCTGATTTACTTAACCCTTTTATCCGAAAACTTGAAATCAGAATTCGATGATTTGTATCCTGGGGAAAGGTGATAGGTAAATTCTACTATTTCTTTTGCCATGACCGTTTTATTCATAAACTGCTTGCAAAACTGTATTCAGATCTATTTCACTTAGTAAGCTACATTCGCCCGCAACTTGTGTGGAAAGTAAAACATTCCGTTGTCGTAATATAACCTGTGGTTTCAATTATACAATTGCAGAGTAATGAACTCGGTTGATTTGTATATGACTTAAGTCCAATTAAAGAAAAGTGATTAAACCGATACTTAGAGCGAAACTAAGAAGCTTGGAGCACCCTGCTGGTGAGTCATTGGTGCTGCTGTTATCGTATGGCTGAACTTTAGGGTGGCCATAAGCTCAAACAGCAATCTACCGACACAGTAAAACAGTACCCGTTACCAATATTGCAGAACAACAATAAATTTAGCATCTCCTTCCACCAATTTATATTTTTGGTAAACTTTTGTACATAGTATCATTTCAATCATCAGAGGCTGTCGCCGTGTCTTTAGACTCTTATTTGCGCAACATAAAAGTGATAGTTTCAACGACCAATATCCAGACAGTTTATGTACTGAATGCACGTTACACAAAAACAATATCCCGTGATCCGACGCGTATCTTCGACCACTATAGGATCAACCATTTGAAGTCGAACGCGAACCATCAGCCATTCGCGATCTGATCTTAACAAGAGATTACCCCTGAATTCGCCTCCCGCAAACGGGAAAAGTCATTCTTTATAACTTCTAACTTATAATTTGAACTCAATTAAACTTAAGTTGAAAGACTGGTTAACAAGGACACCATCACTAACAATAATTTTGAGAACTGACGCATGATCGCCGGGCGACAGGAAAAGATGAAGAATAAATTTTAAAATCATTGTAGACACATGTACAAGAATTAAGAAGAGAAGTAAGTACAAGAATTTAAGAATTTTAAAGAGTTTAACAACCCAATTGAAAAGGCTACGATAAGAAATCCTACACGAAGTTTAAAAAAGAGGTGCAGAAGACAATAATGCTACACGGTCCCGCCAAGGGCAACCGCCACAATCAGCACTGATGTGAGCTTCCATGAATCAAAAAGGTATATAATAGCAGAATAGAATTCTCGCTTCATTAATAGGTCGTGGAGGCAACACAGAAATATACTCAAAGAAATCCACATGTCCCATCATGCGTATAATGCTAAAAAGACAAACACGGCGTATTAAAGGTTGAATGGGGTACCGAAATAAAAAATGAGAGATAATAGACTTAGCACACGTCACAAAACTAAGGAGCGCCGTAGAAAAATGTGTTCCAAATGGGTCTTGAAACCATATCAGGAGTAATTAAGCATCGAAGTCCAACAGGTACAGCTCATAATAACAATTACAACGTACGCCCCTGTAGTATGCATGTATCATTGTAGCGAGTACCCACTGTACCGACACCAACATTGTATTACAGTGTACTTAAACAAATACAAAAGTGCCGGCCGCTAAACTTTTGCGGCCAGCCGAAATATGAATGCGCCTCAGAGCCCAACTTATGGGAAGTCCTAGTGTCAGCATATTCCCATGGCCTGAGTGCAGACACATACAAGGCATGCATGTAAAACTTCCCTCGCGCTCTCAGTGCTAACAGCACAAATACAATTGCGAGCGATATATATGACGGCCGCTGCCAATGTTTGCAGGCAGCGCAACCGCAAATAGCTAGCTGTAATTCATTATTAATTTGACGATTCCTGAATAAAGATCTGCCCATGGCAATTATAATAAAGTGATTATTTTTCTAATTAAATATAATGGCCTTCCTCTAACATGGCGACCGCGACAGCGATATTGGACCCAAAAAAAAAAACAAAACAAAGTTGGAAGGGAAATAAACGCGAGGAAAGCCAGAAGAGAGCCGACAAAGCAGTTATGAAAGTTTTGAAAATTTGACGCCACATCCATTTGTGTGAAAGAGTACGAGCGAAAATGTTTACGTGAAACAACATAAAATAAAACCAAATGAAAGCAATCACCGACTGTGCCGCCGCCTAAAACCATAGGCCAAACAACACAAAATAAATCAAATGAAAGCAAACACCGCCTGTGCGAGGACCAGCACCGGCGCCGCCTAAAACCATAGGCCAAACAACACAAAATAAAACTAAATGAAAGCAAACACCGCCTGTGCGAGGACCAGCACCGGCGCCTCCTTAAACCATAGGCCAAAGACTAGAAAAAGATAAGAAGTGGGGGAGGAATGGCAAATTCTCCTACACCTAGATGGAAAACAAACAAGTATAAACGACAACCTACACCACCGAACTTATACTGGAGAAGGAGAAGCCTGTGCAGCCAGCACCGGCCCCGTTCGGTGCGCCAAGCCGGACCCTGGAGAAGTGAACCGACAGCGCACTATGGGGAATTTGCCCGATTTTTTGGAATAAATGTATTTTTTAAAAGTATGCCGATTTTAAATTTTTTTGTTTTAATGTATTAAGAAAACATCAAGCTGTTTGGTAACATACCGCAAATGTTAACTTAAAAGTCTAGTATTTAAATACCAACTGTTAAAGTCAGCTGTTGCAAGCGCACATGGTTTGTTTACATTTTGCTTAACTTTGAAGCTCACTTTGAAATCATTATCTCTGCAACAAAATGACGTAAGACAGTCAAATTTGAAATGATTACCAATTCTCAAGGTATGTTCTGTGTAAAAATACTTATATATTGCTTAATATGTGCGTCCAATTTTAACAATTTGTAAATGTAGCAGGTGATGTTTTCGTTTGGGTTTTGGAAAGAAAGTTCAACTTTCAATAGAGTTTTAAAAAAATGTTTAACTTTGTTCAGTGAGTGTCTATATCCATGTTGTAGAGTCATTAATTGCGAATTCAGAACATATTGTCTCATCGTGAGCTTCGTGCGACTTTTCGCGTAATTTCATTTTTTAGAAACCAATCTCTTGATCAAAAACGCAGCCCTGCTGGAAGTTTTGCATAAGCAAAAGGGTCTTCGAGAAAAAGAAGATGGCGAATTCACTTTTGTTAGCAAGCAAGTTGATCCCACAGTCGAATCTCCAACTTTACAGATGTTTTTCAGAGAGCCATGGATACTTCAGACCCCATCATTTCATCAATGAATTTGAAGAAGCGCGTCCGAAAACATAAGCTGCTTGCTCTTCCACCAGAAGTCATTCAATTGTTATTATGCGAATATGAACCTGGAGACGAGTCTCTAGATGTTGATAATTATGAAGAAGAAAACGACTATGATTTTTTGTACAACATTGAAATTGAAAATTAAGAGCATATAGAGCTAAATTTATTATAAAAAATATAAAAAATTGGGTGGGGGGGGGAGTGGTATACTTTCACTTTTCCAACAGGTGTGTATAGGTATGTAGAACACTATAAAAAAAACCTCACTGAAATATGTTACATAGTTCGCGAGTTATTAATTTATTCCAAAAAATCGGGCAAATTTCCCATAGTGCAGCGCTTCCCAGAGCGCACATCTTAAATTTTTTTTTATTATTTCATATGCATTTGCGATGCAAAAACTTATAATTAACAAGAATTGTACAGACCAGGCAGTTTCTAGCTGAGGATCTTAATTTTTTTTTACCTAGGTAGGGATACATGTAAAAATTTTATACACATATACCAGAAAATTTAAACAAAAAAAAAAATTTTTAATTAATTAATTAAATTCACATAAATGCCTAAGACAAAAAAAAAATAATAAGAGGAAAAGGAGAGGAGGTCAAAAGAACTTCCTGAATTTAAAATAAAAGAATTAAATAGGCAGCTATATGCTGAAAAATCTACCCCAGTATACTGGGATGAATTAGGGAATTAGATGCTTACAAAAATAAAAATGATATGAAGGAGGCTAAAAAACCAAAGTGCCCTGTATACGTGTCATAAGAAAAATTAAAAGATATAAAAATAAAAAGAAAATATTTAAATATGAATGAACATTTTTTGTTATGAAAAGTAACGCAATATCTTAAACAGATTTTGAAAGCGTTACAGAAATAATATCCAAAATGGGTTTAATTGAAACTAAAACCGTGGACTCCACTGCCAATGTAATTAATAAAATCGAATCAAAAACTATTGATACCGATTTAACAAACATATTATTATCAATAATTGTTTTTATAATGAGTGCATACATTTTGTATAAAGCCTCATAAGTGTGTATCAAAAAGAGCTATAAATAGAATCCAGGCCAACGATCTGGATAAGATTTAAATTAATAGAGCACAAACAATTATTATAAAAATATGTTTCAAAATAAAAATTAAAATCAAAATTTTTTAAATGTATGCAATGACATACCAAAAATAAGAGAATTAAAATTTTGAAATAAAAATAAAAATAAAATATATTAACACACAAAATGAATACCACAGATTCCATAAGAATTACTCTAGCCAATCAACCAAATTTTGAGAATAGGGTATTAGCCATACTTAGAAACAGAGGAGAGCCTCTAACTCTGTCGAAGTTAGAAGATTCATTTCAATCACTCACCTCATCTCATCCATTACACCCCTATCTCTCATACGAATTAAAACAGATTCATACTGATTTACGCATTCTCCAAACACAAAAAAGACAAAAAAGGGCAATAGAAGCAATAGGTACTGCATGGAAATGGCTGGCGGGATCACCAGACCACCACGATTATGGGGTCTTAGAAAATAAGATAAATGAGCAATTAGAAAACAACAATAAACAAGTAGTAATTAACAGATTAATTAACCAAAAAATTAACCAGCTTACTAATGCAACTAACGCAATATTAAAAGTTACCCAGAGCTCGGAAGAAATCGTAAATCAGAAAGCAAATATTTTAAAGTATTAAATTCAATTAATAAAAGAAGAAAAAACCAATATAATATACGCAATTACATGGGCCAAATCTAACACAATAAACTCTTTTGTATTCACAAGCACAGAAACCACAGTAGTGGAAGATATCTTTAAAAAGGAAAACGACTTATTTTTCAACATAGAAGAATTATTGGAATTTGCTAAAGTTAAATTAGCCACAAATGGCAACGACCTCATCTATATTATTAGCCTCCCAACTATTAAAACAGATAATTGTAGAACTTTAAAAATTAAAGCAATAAAAAAAGCCCAAATAATCAATGATATAAAATACGAAAATTTGTTAGAGTGTAAGAGACAATTATTTGCAATTAAAAAACCTTGCGAGTCCCATAATGATAAGACAATTTGTAATTCAGAAAATTTGTTAGATTTAAGCAATGACACTTGTGTAAACGCTCTCCTGAACCTTCAAGAACCTGAATGTAAGATGATCAACAATCAACACATCCCAGATTTCGAGGAAATACTGCCAGGCACCATACTACTGAACAACTTCAATGGACCAGTCTCGCTAGACGAAAAACTTCTACAACTGCAAGGCTCCTTTATAATACAATACCGTAATTTAACAGTAACTATTGGCGAAACTACTTACAAATCAAAAGAGGTCAACTTAGTCGAACCAGAACCACCGTTATTCCAACTAATGGGAGAAAAGACGAAGTTAGAGGAAGTTCTCTCACTACAAATGGTCAAGGAACTCAATATAAACAACACAAAAGCGCTGGAAAAAACTAAGAAGCAAAACAACTATAGAATCTTCCGTTAGCTACGGATCGACCATCATTCTACTTCTACTAATAATAGGATCGATCACGGAACTCCTACGAAGACGTAAATCGACGGAAAGTACATCAGCTTCCGTGCCAGAAACGCAAGAAAATCCCCCACATTCTGGACCTATTCTCTACGTCGTTGCGACCGAGGACAGTCGCGTTTAAGGAGGGAAGAGTTAACACCTAAAATTATATAAAGACCCAGACATAAGTAAGAGTAAGCATTGATTGCACAACAATGCCCCAATAAGTTCACACGAGCTAAGCCACGTGCGCTGAGCTTGCACCTTTCGGTCAGCGATCGTGGGAATGCAGAATAGCCAATTTCCAAAGTTGATCGAACTTGGACAAGTGCATACAACAAAAACTATAACTTGAATGCATTGGCCAATGACAATTATAATTGGCCAACACCGACAGCGAAGAATAGCAGCAACCAATAATAACAAAGAACGTTAACAGAAGCAGCAACAGCGGCAGAGACGGCGGCAGCGATGGAACGACGCGTAGTCATAATGAATAATTGTTTAGCTTAATTAAAGTCAGTTCTTAATCCAACTCAATAAAGGGAAGTTTGATTTTTTGTAAATAAAATTATAATCAATCTTTTAACTTATATATTAATATAAATATTAAATAATAAATAAAGTTGATCGAACTTGGACAAGTGCATACAACAAAAACTATAACTTGAATGCATTGGCCAATGACAATTATAATTGGCCAACAGCGACAGCGAAGAATAGCAGCAACCAATAATAACAAAGAACGTTAACAGAAGCAGCAACAGCGGCAGAGACGGCGGCAGCGATGGAACGACGCGTAGTCATAATGAATAATTGTTTAGCTTAATTAAAGTCAGTTCTTAATCCAACTCAATAAAGGGAAGTTTGATTTTTTGTAAATAAAATTATAATCAATCTTTTAACTTATATATTAATATAAATATTACTTGTGTTCTGATTTACTTAACCCTTTTATCCGAAAACTTGAAATCAGAATTCGATGATTTGTATCCTGGGGAAAGGTGATAGGTAAATTCTACTATTTCTTTTGCCATGACCGTTTTATTCATAAACTGCTTGCAAAACTGTATTCAGATCTATTTCACTTAGTAAGCTACATTCGCCCGCAACTTGTGTGGAAAGTAAAACATTCCGTTGTCGTAATATAACCTGTGGTTTCAATTATACAATTGCAGAGTAATGAACTCGGTTGATTTGTATATGACTTAAGTCCAATTAAAGAAAAGTGATTGAACCGATACTTAGAGCGAAACTAAGAAGCTTGGAGCACCCTGCTGGTGAGTCATTGGTGCTGCTGTTATCGTATGGCTGAACTTTAGGGTGGCCATAAGCTCAAACAGCAATCTACCGACACAGTAAAACAGTACCCGTTACCAATATTGCAGAACAACAATAAATTTAGCATCTCCTTCCACCAATTTATATTTTTGGTAAACTTTTGTACATAGTATCATTTCAATCATCAGAGGCTGTCGCCGTGTCTTTAGACTCTTATTTGCGCAACATAAAAGTGATAGTTTCAACGACCAATATCCAGACAGTTTATGTACTGAATGCACGTTACACAAAAACAATATCCCGTGATCCGACGCGTATCTTCGACCACTATAGGATCAACCATTTGAAGTCGAACGCGAACCATCAGCCATTCGCGATCTGATCTTAACAAGAGATTACCCCTGAATTCGCCTCCCGCAAACGGGAAAAGTCATTCTTTATAACTTCTAACTTATAATTTGAACTCAATTAAACTTAAGTTACTAACAATAATTTTGAGAACTGACGCATGATCGCCGGGCGACAGGAAAAGATGAAGAATAAATTTAAAAATCATTGTAGACACATGTACAAGAATTAAGAAGAGAAGTAAGTACAAGAATTTAAGAATTTTAAAGAGTTTAACAACCCAATTGAAAAGGCTACGATAAGAAATCCTACACGAAGTTTAAAAAAGAGGTGCAGAAGACAATAATGCTACACGGTCCCGCCAAGGGCAACCGCCACAATCAGCACTGATGTGAGCTTCCATGAATCAAAAAGGTATATAATAGCAGAATAGAATTCTCGCTTCATTAATAGGTCGTGGAGGCAACACAGAAATATACTCAAAGAAATCCACATGTCCCATCATGCGTATAATGCTAAAAAGACAAACACGGCGTATTAAAGGTTGAATGGGGTACCGAAATAAAAAATGAGAGACAATAGACTTAGCACACGTCACAAAACTAAGGAGCGCCGTAGAAAAATGTGTTCCAAATGGGTCTTGAAACCATATCAGGAGTAATTAAGCATCGAAGTCCAACAGGTACAGCTCATAATAACAATTACAACGTACGCCCCTGTAGTATGCATGTATCATTGTAGCGAGTACCCACTGTACCGACACCAACATTGTATTACAGTGTACTTAAACAAATACAAAAGTGCCGGCCACTAAACTTTTGCGGCCAGCCGAAATATGAATGCGCCTCAGAGCCCAACTTATGGGAAGTCCTAGTGTCAGCATATTCCCATGGCCTGAGTGCAGACACATACAAGGCATGCATGTAAAACTTCCCTCGCGCTCTCAGTGCTAACAGCACAAATACAATTGCGAGCGATATATATGACGGCCGCTGCCAATGTTTGCAGGCAGCGCAACCGCAAATAGCTAGCTGTAATTCATTATTAATTTGACGATTCCTGAATAAAGATCTGCCCATGGCAATTATAATAAAGTGATTATTTTTCTAATTAAATATAATGGCCTTCCTCTAACATGGCGACCGCGACAGCGATATTGGACCCAAAAAAAAAAACAAAACAAAGTTGGAAGGGAAATAAACGCGAGGAAAGCCAGAAGAGAGCCGACAAAGCAGTTATGAAAGTTTTGAAAATTTGACGCCACATCCATTTGTGTGAAAGAGTACGAGCGAAAATGTTTACGTGAAACAACATAAAATAAAACCAAATGAAAGCAATCACCGACTGTGCCGCCGCCTAAAACCATAGGCCAAACAACACAAAATAAAACTAAATGAAAGCAAACACCGCCTGTGCGAGGACCAGCACCGGCGCCTCCTTAAACCATAGGCCAAAGACTAGAAAAAGATAAGAAGTGGGGGAGGAATGGCAAATTCTCCTACACCTAGATGGAAAACAAACAAGTATAAACGACAACCTACACCACCGAACTTATACTGGAGAAGGAGAAGCCTGTGCAGCCAGCACCGGCCCCGTTCGGTGCGCCAAGCCGGACCCTGGAGAAGTGAACCGACAGCGCACTATGGGGAATTTGCCCGATTTTTTGGAATAAATGTATTTTTTAAAAGTATGCCGATTTTAAATTTTTTTGTTTTAATGTATTAAGAAAACATCAAGCTGTTTGGTAACATACCGCAAATGTTAACTTAAAAGTCTAGTATTTAAATACCAACTGTTAAAGTCAGCTGTTGCAAGCGCACATGGTTTGTTTACATTTTGCTTAACTTTGAAGCTCACTTTGAAATCATTATCTCTGCAACAAAATGACGTAAGACAGTCAAATTTGAAATGATTACCAATTCTCAAGGTATGTTCTGTGTAAAAATACTTATATATTGCTTAATATGTGCGTCCAATTTTAACAATTTGTAAATGTAGCAGGTGATGTTTTCGTTTGGGTTTTGGAAAGAAAGTTCAACTTTCAATAGAGTTTTAAAAAAATGTTTAACTTTGTTCAGTGAGTGTCTATATCCATGTTGTAGAGTCATTAATTGCGAATTCAGAACATATTGTCTCATCGTGAGCTTCGTGCGACTTTTCGCGTAATTTCATTTTTTAGAAACCAATCTCTTGATCAAAAACGCAGCCCTGCTGGAAGTTTTGCATAAGCAAAAGGGTCTTCGAGAAAAAGAAGATGGCGAATTCACTTTTGTTAGCAAGCAAGTTGATCCCACAGTCGAATCTCCAACTTTACAGATGTTTTTCAGAGAGCCATGGATACTTCAGACCCCATCATTTCATCAATGAATTTGAAGAAGCGCGTCCGAAAACATAAGCTGCTTGCTCTTCCACCAGAAGTCATTCAATTGTTATTATGCGAATATGAACCTGGAGACGAGTCTCTAGACGTTGATAATTATGAAGAAGAAAACGACTATGATTTTTTGTACAACATTGAAATTGAAAATTAAGAGCATATAGAGCTAAATTTATTATAAAAAATATAAAAAATTGGGTGGGGGGGGAGTGGTATACTTTCACTTTTCCAACAGGTGTGTATAGGTATGTAGAACACTATAAAAAAAACCTCACTGAAATATGTTACATAGTTCGTGAGTTATTAATTTATTCCAAAAAATCGGGCAAATTTCCCATAGTGCAGCGCTTCCCAGAGCGCACATCTTAAATTTTTTTTTATTATTTCATATGCATTTGCGATGCAAAAACTTATAATTAACAAGAATTGTACAGACCAGGCAGTTTCTAGCTGCGGATCTTAATTTTTTTTTACCTAGGTAGGGATACATGTAAAAATTTTATACACATATACCAGAAAATTTAAACAAAAAAAAAAATTTTTAATTAATTAATTAAATTCACATAAATGCCTAAGACAAAAAAAAAATAATAAGAGGAAAAGGAGAGGAGGTCAAAAGAACTTCCTGAATTTAAAATAAAAGAATTAAATAGGCAGCTATATGCTGAAAAATCTACCCCAGTATACTGGGATGAATTAGGGAATTAGATGCTTACAAAAATAAAAATGATATGAAGGAGGCTAAAAAACCAAAGTGCCCTGTATACGTGTCATAAGAAAAATTAAAAGATATAAAAATAAAAAGAAAATATTTAAATATGAATGAACATTTTTTGTTATGAAAAGTAACGCAATATCTTAAACAGATTTTGAAAGCGTTACAGAAATAATATCCAAAATGGGTTTAATTGAAACTAAAACCGTGGACTCCACTGCCAATGTAATTAATAAAATCGAATCAAAAACTATTGATACCGATTTAACAAACATATTATTATCAATAATTGTTTTTATAATGAGTGCATACATTTTGTATAAAGCCTCATAAGTGTGTATCAAAAAGAGCTATAAATAGAAGCCAGGCCAACGATCTGGATAAGATTTAAATTAATAGAGCACAAACAATTGTTATAAAAATATGTTTCAAAATAAAAATTAAAATCAAAAATTTTTAAATGTATGCAATGACATACCAAAAATAAGAGAATTAAAATTTTGAAATAAAAATAAAAATAAAATATATTAACACACAAAATGAATACCACAGATTGCATAAGAATTACTCTAGCCAATCAACCAAATTTTGAGAATAGGGTATTAGCCATACTTAGAAACAGAGGAGAGCCTCTATCAATTTCAGATTTTGAAGACGAATATATGAATAGGTACGACCTAGCTTTTTCCCCGCTTTTTCATTGCAGCGGTACGCAAAAAGCAATAGTACTGTCTACAGTAAGACACTGTAAAGTTTTTTCGGAAGTAGACATACACCCAGTCCTAGGACATATAAATGTGCTAAAAATTATGCACATCTAATACACAAAAAAAAAAATAAGTCCTTAGTATGGAATGGGAGCAATTAACTCTCCACATACGAGAATTAAGGGACACTGCCAATGTAATTAATAAAATCGAATCAAAAACTATTGATACCGATTTAACAAACATATTATTATCAATAATTGTTTTTATAATGAGTGCATACATTTTGTATAAAGCCTCATAAGTGTGTATCAAAAAGAGCTATAAATAGAATCCAGGCCAACGATCTGGATAAGATTTAAATTAATAGAGCACAAACAATTATTATAAAAATATGTTTCAAAATAAAAATTAAAATCAAAATTTTTTAAATGTATGCAATGACATACCAAAAATAAGAGAATTAAAATTTTGAAATAAAAATAAAAATAAAATATATTAACACACAAAATGAATACCACAGATTCCATAAGAATTACTCTAGCCAATCAACCAAATTTTGAGAATAGGGTATTAGCCATACTTAGAAACAGAGGAGAGCCTCTAACTCTGTCGAAGTTAGAAGATTCATTTCAATCACTCACCTCATCTCATCCATTACACCCCTATCTCTCATACGAATTAAAACAGATTCATACTGATTTACGCATTCTCCAAACACAAAAAAGACAAAAAAGGGCAATAGAAGCAATAGGTACTGCATGGAAATGGCTGGCGGGATCACCAGACCACCACGATTATGGGATCTTAGAAAATAAGATAAATGAGCAATTAGAAAACAACAATAAACAAGTAGTAATTAACAGATTAATTAACCAAAAAATTAACCAGCTTACTAATGCAACTAACGCAATATTAAAAGTTACCCAGAGCTCGGAAGAAATCGTAAATCAGAAAGCAAATATTTTAAAGTATTAAATTCAATTAATAAAAGAAGAAAAAACCAATATAATATACGCAATTACATGGGCCAAATCTAACACAATAAACTCTTTTGTATTCACAAGCACAGAAACCACAGTAGTGGAAGATATCTTTAAAAAGGAAAACGACTTATTTTTCAACATAGAAGAATTATTGGAATTTGCTAAAGTTAAATTAGCCACAAATGGCAACGACCTCATCTATATTATTAGCCTCCCAACTATTAAAACAGATAATTGTAGAACTTTAAAAATTAAAGCAATAAAAAAAGCCCAAATAATCAATGATATAAAATACGAAAATTTGTTAGAGTGTAAGAGACAATTATTTGCAATTAAAAAACCTTGCGAGTCCCATAATGATAAGACAATTTGTAATTCAGAAAATTTGTTAGATTTAAGCAATGACACTTGTGTAAACGCTCTCCTGAACCTTCAAGAACCTGAATGTAAGATGATCAACAATCAACACATCCCAGATTTCGAGGAAATACTGCCAGGCACCATACTACTGAACAACTTCAATGGACCAGTCTCGCTAGACGAAAAACTTCTACAACTGCAAGGCTCCTTTATAATACAATACCGTAATTCAACAGTAACTATTGGCGAAACTACTTACAAATCAAAAGAGGTCAACTTAGTCGAACCAGAACCACCGTTATTCCAACTAATGGGAGAAAAGACGAAGTTAGAGGAAGTTCTCTCACTACAAATGGTCAAGGAACTCAATATAAACAACACAAAAGCGCTGGAAAAAACTAAGAAGCAAAACAACTATAGAATCTTCCGTTAGCTACGGATGGGCCATCATTCTACTTCTACTAATAATAGGATCGATCACGGAACTCCTACGAAGACGTAAATCGACGGAAAGTACATCAGCTTCCGTGCCAGAAACGCAAGAAAATCCCCCACATTCTGGACCTATTCTCTACGTCGTTGCGACCGAGGACAGTCGCGTTTAAGGAGGGAAGAGTTAACACCTAAAATTATATAAAGACCCAGACATAAGTAAGAGTAAGCATTGATTGCACAACAATGCCCCAATAAGTTCACACGAGCTAAGCCACGTGCGCTGAGCTTGCACCTTTCGGTCAGCGATCGTGGGAATGCAGAATAGCCAATTTCCAAAGTTGATCGAACTTGGACAAGTGCATACAACAAAAACTATAACTTGAATGCATTGGCCAATGACAATTATAATTGGCCAACAGCGACAGCGAAGAATAGCAGCAACCAATAATAACAAAGAACGTTAACAGAAGCAGCAACAGCGGCAGAGACGGCGGCAGCGATGGAACGACGCGTAGTCATAATGAATAATTGTTTAGCTTAATTAAAGTCAGTTCTTAATCCAACTCAATAAAGGGAAGTTTGATTACAAAAGTAAATAAAATTATAATCAATCTTTTAACTTATATATTAATATAAATATTACTTGTGTTCTGATTTACTTAACCCTTTTATCCGAAAACTTGAAATCAGAATTCGATGATTTGTATCCTGGGGAAAGGTGATAGGTAAATTCTACTATTTCTTTTGCCATGACCGTTTTATTCATAAACTGCTTGCAAAACTGTATTCAGATCTATTTCACTTAGTAAGCTACATTCGCCCGCAACTTGTGTGGAAAGTAAAACATTCCGTTGTCGTAATATAACCTGTGGTTTCAATTATACAATTGCAGAGTAATGAACTCGGTTGATTTGTATATGACTTAAGTCCAATTAAAGAAAAGTGATTGAACCGATACTTAGAGCGAAACTAAGAAGCTTGGAGCACCCTGCTGGTGAGTCATTGGTGCTGCTGTTATCGTATGGCTGAACTTTAGGGTGGCCATAAGCTCAAACAGCAATCTACCGACACAGTAAAACAGTACCCGTTACCAATATTGCAGAACAACAATAAATTTAGCATCTCCTTCCACCAATTTATATTTTTGGTAAACTTTTGTACATAGTATCATTTCAATCATCAGAGGCTGTCGCCGTGTCTTTAGACTCTTATTTGCGCAACATAAAAGTGATAGTTTCAACGACCAATATCCAGACAGTTTATGTACTGAATGCACGTTACACAAAAACAATATCCCGTGATCCGACGCGTATCTTCGACCACTATAGGATCAACCATTTGAAGTCGAACGCGAACCATCAGCCATTCGCGATCTGATCTTAACAAGAGATTACCCCTGAATTCGCCTCCCGCAAACGGGAAAAGTCATTCTTTATAACTTCTAACTTATAATTTGAACTCAATTAAACTTAAGTTGAAAGACTGGTTAACAAGGACACCATCACTAACAATAATTTTGAGAACTGACGCATGATCGCCGGGCGACAGGAAAAGATGAAGAATAAATTTAAAAATCATTGTAGACACATGTACAAGAATTAAGAAGAGAAGTAAGTACAAGAATTTAAGAATTTTAAAGAGTTTAACAACCCAATTGAAAAGGCTACGATAAGAAATCCTACACGAAGTTTAAAAAAGAGGTGCAGAAGACAATAATGCTACACGGTCCCGCCAAGGGCAACCGCCACAATCAGCACTGATGTGAGCTTCCATGAATCAAAAAGGTATATAATAGCAGAATAGAATTCTCGCTTCATTAATAGGTCGTGGAGGCAACACAGAAATATACTCAAAGAAATCCACATGTCCCATCATGCGTATAATGCTAAAAAGACAAAACACGGCGTATTAAAGGTTGAATGGGGTACCGAAATAAAAAATGAGAGACAATAGACTTAGCACACGTCACAAACTAAGGAGCGCCGTAGAAAAATGTGTTCCAAATGGGTCTTGAAACCATATCAGGAGTAATTAAGCATCGAAGTCCAACAGGTACAGCTCATAATAACAATTACAACGTACGCCCCTGTAGTATGCATGTATCATTGTAGCGAGTACCCACTGTACCGACACCAACATTGTATTACAGTGTACTTAAACAAATACAAAAGTGCCGGCCGCTAAACTTTTGCGGCCAGCCGAAATATGAATGCGCCTCAGAGCCCAACTTATGGGAAGTCCTAGTGTCAGCATATTCCCATGGCCTGAGTGCAGACACATACAAGGCATGCATGTAAAACTTCCCTCGCGCTCTCAGTGCTAACAGCACAAATACAATTGCGAGCGATATATATGACGGCCGCTGCCAATGTTTGCAGGCAGCGCAACCGCAAATAGCTAGCTGTAATTCATTATTAATTTGACGATTCCTGAATAAAGATCTGCCCATGGCAATTATAATAAAGTGATTATTTTTCTAATTAAATATAATGGCCTTCCTCTAACATGGCGACCGCGACAGCGATATTGGACCCAAAAAAAAAAACAAAACAAAGTTGGAAGGGAAATAAACGCGAGGAAAGCCAGAAGAGAGCCGACAAAGCAGTTATGAAAGTTTTGAAAATTTGACGCCACATCCATTTGTGTGAAAGAGTACGAGCGAAAATGTTTACGTGAAACAACATAAAATAAAACCAAATGAAAGCAATCACCGACTGTGCCGCCGCCTAAAACCATAGGCCAAACAACACAAAATAAATCAAATGAAAGCAAACACCGCCTGTGCGAGGACCAGCACCGGCGCCGCCTAAAACCATAGGCCAAACAACACAAAATAAAACTAAATGAAAGCAAACACCGCCTGTGCGAGGACCAGCACCGGCGCCTCCTTAAACCATAGGCCAAAGACTAGAAAAAGATAAGAAGTGGGGGAGGAATGGCAAATTCTCCTACACCTAGATGGAAAACAAACAAGTATAAACGACAACCTACACCACCGAACTTATACTGGAGAAGGAGAAGCCTGTGCAGCCAGCACCGGCCCCGTTCGGTGCGCCAAGCCGGACCCTGGAGAAGTGAACCGACAGCGCACTATGGGGAATTTGCCCGATTTTTTGGAATAAATGTATTTTTTAAAAGTATGCCGATTTTAAATTTTTTGTTTTAATGTATTAAGAAAACATCAAGCTGTTTGGTAACATACCGCAAATGTTAACTTAAAAGTCTAGTATTTAAATACCAACTGTTAAAGTCAGCTGTTGCAAGCGCACATGGTTTGTTTACATTTTGCTTAACTTTGAAGCTCACTTTGAAATCATTATCTCTGCAACAAAATGACGTAAGACAGTCAAATTTGAAATGATTACCAATTCTCAAGGTATGTTCTGTGTAAAAATACTTATATATTGCTTAATATGTGCGTCCAATTTTAACAATTTGTAAATGTAGCAGGTGATGTTTTCGTTTGGGTTTTGGAAAGAAAGTTCAACTTTCAATAGAGTTTTAAAAAAATGTTTAACTTTGTTCAGTGAGTGTCTATATCCATGTTGTAGAGTCATTAATTGCGAATTCAGAACATATTGTCTCATCGTGAGCTTCGTGCGACTTTTCGCGTAATTTCATTTTTTAGAAACCAATCTCTTGATCAAAAACGCAGCCCTGCTGGAAGTTTTGCATAAGCAAAAGGGTCTTCGAGAAAAAGAAGATGGCGAATTCACTTTTGTTAGCAAGCAAGTTGATCCCACAGTCGAATCTCCAACTTTACAGATGTTTTTCAGAGAGCCATGGATACTTCAGACCCCATCATTTCATCAATGAATTTGAAGAAGCGCGTCCGAAAACATAAGCTGCTTGCTCTTCCACCAGAAGTCATTCAATTGTTATTATGCGAATATGAACCTGGAGACGAGTCTCTAGATGTTGATAATTATGAAGAAGAAAACGACTATGATTTTTTGTACAACATTGAAATTGAAAATTAAGAGCATATAGAGCTAAATTTATTATAAAAAATATAAAAAATTGGGTGGGGGGGGGAGTGGTATACTTTCACTTTTCCAACAGGTGTGTATAGGTATGTAGAACACTATAAAAAAAAACCTCACTGAAATATGTTACATAGTTCGCGAGTTATTAATTTATTCCAAAAAATCGGGCAAATTTCCCATAGTGCAGCGCTTCCCAGAGCGCACATCTTAAATTTTTTTTTATTATTTCATATGCATTTGCGATGCAAAAACTTATAATTAACAAGAATTGTACAGACCAGGCAGTTTCTAGCTGAGGATCTTAATTTTTTTTACCTAGGTAGGGATACATGTAAAAATTTTATACACATATACCAGAAAATTTAAACAAAAAAAAAAATTTTTAATTAATTAATTAAATTCACATAAATGCCTAAGACAAAAAAAAAAATAATAAGAGGAAAAGGAGAGGAGGTCAAAAGAACTTCCTGAATTTAAAATAAAAGAATTAAATAGGCAGCTATATGCTGAAAAATCTACCCCAGTATACTGGGATGAATTAGGGAATTAGATGCTTACAAAAATAAAAATGATATGAAGGAGGCTAGAAAACCAAAGTGCCCTGCATACGTGTCATAAGAAAAATTAAAAGATATAAAAATAAAAAGAAAATATTTAAATATGAATGAACATTTTTTGTTATGAAAAGTAACGCAATATCTTAAACAGATTTTGAAAGCGTTACAGAAATAATATCCAAAATGGGTTTAATTGAAACTAAAACCGTGGACTCCACTGCCAATGTAATTAATAAAATCGAATCAAAAACTATTGATACCGATTTAACAAACATATTATTATCAATAATTGTTTTTATAATGAGTGCATACATTTTGTATAAAGCCTCATAAGTGTGTATCAAAAAGAGCTATAAATAGAAGCCAGGCCAACGATCTGGATAAGATTTAAATTAATAGAGCACAAACAATTATTATAAAAATATGTTTCAAAATAAAAATTAAAATCAAAAATTTTTAAATGTATGCAATGACATACCAAAAATAAGAGAATTAAAATTTTGAAATAAAAATAAAAATAAAATATATTAACACACAAAATGAATACCACAGATTGCATAAGAATTACTCTAGCCAATCAACCAAATTTTGAGAATAGGGTATTAGCCATACTTAGAAACAGAGGAGAGCCTCTATCAATTTCAGATTTTGAAGACGAATATATGAATAGGTACGACCTAGCTTTTTCCCCCGCTTTTTCATTGCAGCGGTACGCAAAAAGCAATAGTACTGTCTACAGTAAGACACTGTAAAGTTTTTTCGGAAGTAGACATACACCCAGTCCTAGGACATATAAATGTGCTAAAAATTATGCACATCTAATACACAAAAAAAAAAATAAGTCCTTAGTATGGAATGGGAGCAATTAACTCTCCACATACGAGAATTAAGGGACACTGCCAATGTAATTAATAAAATCGAATCAAAAACTATTGATACCGATTTAACAAACATATTATTATCAATAATTGTTTTTATAATGAGTGCATACATTTTGTATAAAGCCTCTTAAGTGTGTATCAAAAAGAGCTTTAAATAGAAGCCAGGCCAACGATCTGGATAAGATTTAGATTAATAGAGCACAAACAATTATTATAAAAATATGTTTCAAAATAAAAATTAAAATCAAAATTTTAAAATGTATGCAATGACATACCAAAAATAAGAGAATTAAAATTTTGAAATAAAAATAAAAATAAAATATATTAACACACAAAATGAATACCACAGATTCCATAAGAATTACTCTAGCCAATCAACCAAATTTTGAGAATAGCCATACTTAGAAACAGAGGAGAGCTTCTATCAATTTCAGATTTTGAAGACGAATATATGAATAGGTACGACCTAGCTTTTTCCCCGCTTTTTCATTGCAGCGGTACGCAAAAAGCAATAGTACTGTCTACAGTAAGACACTGTAAAGTTTTTTCGGAAGTAGACATACACCCAGTCCTAGGACATATAAATGTGCTAAAAATTATGCACATCTAATACAAAAAAAAAAAATAAGTCCTTAGTATGGAATGGGAGCAATTAACTCTCCACATACGAGAATTAAGGGACACATTTGACAAGTCTTACAAATGTATAAGACAAAATAGGCCAATACATAAAGACACGATTAATAAACATGCAAAGATTCTTGTAGATTCTTTCAATACTGCAAGAACTTTAGTATATGAAAATAGGGCAATTATTGATTAAATTACGTTCAAATCTAATAACTGTCAAAGATAGGTCTAGTTTAAATATATCGATACCGACAATTTTAAATACACCTTTGACAATAGATCAAGACATAGAACTAACGGAAAATGAAGATTCCAATTCGAGCGAAGGAATCGAAATAAAAGAAAAAGATCTACATGATCTAATAATTCCTGCAGTTATAACAGTAACAGAAGCAGAAAAAGAAGAATATATAGAATCAGATTTAAGCGTGCCAGACACAAAAGAAAACATAATGGCAGATCCAGCAGCCCAAAGGGCATATATAAAAGATATCTCGAATGCAATCCCGGAATTTAACGGGCAAAAGATACATCTTCAAAGATTCATAACAGCCTTGAAGTTGGTTAACTTAACTAAAGGCACATTCGAAGATTTGGCTGTAGAAGTCATTAAATACAAAATAATAGGATCTACACTATACAAAGTACAGAATGAAACAACAATAAATTCAATAATAAAGAAATTGCAAGACACTATAGTCGGCGAAACATCCGATGTAGTCAAAGCGAAAATTGCGAAAACAAGCCAGAAAGGCAAAACAGCTGAGAAATTTACATCAGAAACAGACAGCTGACGAAAGCTCCTTGAAGCCTCGTACATTGACGAAGGCCTACCAGCCGAACACGCTGACAAATTCAGCACAAAAGAAGCCATTACCACAATGGTTAAAAATTGTGAGCATGGCCGCATAAAAAACAATTTTAGAGGCAGGCAACTTCACAACTATGAATGAAGCCGTCACTAAGTACATACAATGCAGTACTGAAATGACAGGCAATGCAAATTCAATACTGTACACACAAAGAGGAAACAACTATCGCGGTAACAACTTCAGAAATAATTACCGCGGTAGGGGCAATAACCGAGGTAATTATCAGAATAACGGATATTACCAATATAATGGCTATAACCAAAATAACGGTTATAACCGAAACTATAGTAATCAGACCAACAACAATTATAGAGGTCGTGGTTATTATAGAGGAAACAACCGTGGTGGAAACACCAACAATGCAAATACGAACACCAACGGACAGAATAATAATAATGTCCGACAGGTACAAACCACGTCGGAAAACCAATAAACCCCCTTAAGATAAAAAACCCAGTAAAGAATACGGTTCATACTATCAATCTTAATTTCTATCTTTTCGTTTCTATCAAAAATGAATGCACAAATAAATTATATACATTACTAGTTGATACAGGTGCAGACATATCTTTAATAAAAGAAACTTCGGACTCGTTTAACAATGTTGATTATAAAAATATTACCCAAATATCAGGTGTTGGTGAAGGAACAACCAACTCAAAGGGATTAGTATCAATAGAAATTCTTTCAAGCAACTATGCTATACCACATACTTTTCATTTAGTAACATCAAATTTTCCTATTCCATGTGATGGAATCATAGGCATAGATTTTATGAAAAAATATAATTGTCAAATAGATTTAAAACCAGAAAACGATTGGCTCATACTGAGACCAGATAACCTCTATAATCCGATTAATATTCCAATAAATCATACACTTGACAATAATTTGACAATTCTACCAGCAAGATCCGAAGTAGTCCGAAAAATTGCTATAAATTCAGCAACCGGGTATATATTAATACCAAGCCAATAAATCCAAAATGGTGTATTCATTGGAAATACCATTGCTGATTATAAAAACACCTTTGTCCGAATTCTAAATACAACAAATAAAACAGCAATTCTTCAATTAAATACACTTAAAGTCGAACCATTGGATAATTACGATATAATTAAATCCAATAAAAATACAAATAAAAAAGAAATCTTAGAAAAACTTAACAAAAATTTCCCGCCTCAATTTAAAGAAATAATGCACCAAATACACAGATATGTAGGATCGCCGGTGATTGGTTCAATTACAACTCCAAATATAATTTAAAGATTTTTATTTGAAATAGAAAAACAAAGGGATTTGTGGTTTTACATCTTCTCTCCCGAAAACACAGAAAGCAAAAGCGAATACTTCGTGCCACGATTCTTTTCGTGCAGTATCGATATTCTAATATCGACAGACTTGCCAATGATAGGCTTACGTCAACAGATTTCAAATAATGTAAAGGTAATGTTAACGTAAGTAAACTAAAATAAATCTAATATGTTTATGCAGAACAGTTGTAGACATGACCACTTCTTGTTTTCCTTTCTTTTCCCACAATCGGCCATCCTGAATTATCATTCGGCTCGAATGATGGTTCTTCTGCAGATTCAGATTGAGGACTCCATTTCTTCATATATTCAGCAACAATTGATGTTTTCCCTGGGCCTTCATGGTCACCAACTTTTTCCACATCGTATCTGCCGTGGGGCAAAGTCCTGACTATTTTGTAAGGTCCAAAGAACTTTTGTTTCAACTTTAAGCCGGTGCCGTACTGCGTGCGCTTTATAGCTACTAGCTCGTTTAATTTGTAATGTAACTCCTTCTTACGCGTCTTGTTGAAAGATCTACGATTCTCCTGCTGAATTTTGGCAATGTTATCCTGCGCTTCCATACGAATAGTTTCTCTTTCCTGGTCTAACTCTTCAATAGCGGCGTCTTCAAGGAACATGTTCAGCTCTGATACTTTGTTAGTTCTCATTTCAACGCCTGTAAGTATCTTAAAAGGTGAGAATCTCGTGCTTCTTGGGGGTGTACTGTTCATTACTTGCTGTACAACTTCTAAATGTTTATACCAACTACACGGTTTTTCCTGACAAAGCTTGGCTAACATCGGAATCACGATCTTATGGATCCGCTCCACTTGACCATTTCCTCGGGGAACTCCGGTGGTAATCATCAGATGCTGTATTCCGTTCTCGTCGCAGTATTGTTTAAATGTATTTGCAACAAACGCAGCCCCTCTGTCTGATATTATGCGCCTAGGGTTTCCAAACACTGCCGCTTGACGAGTAAGTCGATCGATAACTCCTTCAGCCGTTGTAGTTTTTGTCGGGTGGAGCCAGACGAACTTAGAGAACGCATCGATCACCACGAGAATGTAATTATAGTTCTTGCCGGTCTGCTCCATTGGACCTACATGGTCAACGTGATATGTTTCCAACGGCTTATTGGCTTTGTTAATTGGTGTTAAGAAACCTTCCTTTCTGCCTGCCTTGCTCTCAGAAACAATACATTCGACGCAGCTTTTTACCACTCTAACTACTTTCTTCGACAAGTTCGGTATGTAAAACGTCTTCTCAACAGCTTCCTGAGTTCTTTTTACTGAGAAATGTCCTTGCTTATGGGCCATACGAATGATTTCCTCTTCCATCAGACTCGGCACCACGATCAACTCTTTGACAGGATCCTTGTATAAAATACCATACCTAACGAAAAAGTCATCGTAAGTGCTGTTTTCGAGGGCGGCCATTACTGCGCGAACCCATTCATCCTGCTGCTGTGCTTCCTGCAATTTATGTTGCAGAGTGTCTTCCAACATTAGACATGAAACACGACTCAAGGCATCTACGTGCCGCATTTTGCTGCCACTTCGATGTTCAATAACATAGTCATAGTCCTGGAGAAACAATGCCCACCGTGACACTCTTAAAGGGATTTCGCCGCGCTTTTTCATTGTTAACGCAAAGGCATTGCAGTCGGTTATAATTTTAAACTTTATACCCAATAAATAGACACGCCATTTTTTCAAAGCTTCGACTATGGCCAACACTTCGAGCTCGTAAGAGTGGTATTTCTCTTCAGCTGGTTTCGTTTTTCGGCTAAGATATTGGATAGGGTGCCACTGTTGATCGTCCGGATCTTTTTGGAGAAGAACTCCTCCGTAGCCGTGCATAGAAGCGTCTGTGTGTATCTCCGTTTGAGCTTTTGGATTGTATAATCGCAGCACCGGTGCAGATATCAACGCTACCTTTAGTTGCTCAAATGCTAGGCGTTGGTCTTCATCGAATCGGAAGGAAACTTCCTTACGAAGCAAGTCAGAAAGTGGTTTTGCCTTCATCGCGTAATCAGCAATGAATCGCCTAAAATAGGATGTTAATCCAAGAAAACGCTGAATACTCTTTCGATCGTGTGGAATGGAAAAGTTCTTGACTGCTTGCGTTTTGGATTCCGATGGTCTTATAGTCCCTCCTTCAACGATATAACCCAAAAAGTCAACCTTTCTCTTGAGAAACTGACACTTGCTCCACTTAATTTTCAAATTATACTCTGAAGCTCGATTTAAGACACGCTCTAGCTTTTGGATTCCTTCATTTACATCCTTAGAGGGAATAATGAGATCATCCATGTATGTTACAACTGTACCATCTTGCACCATATCCAGTAAAATTGCATAAATAAATCTTGAAAATACGGCTGGTGAATTTGAAATTCCAAACGGGACATATAAAAATTCAAATTGCCCTGCATGCGTCACGAAAGATGTATACTTTGTCGAATTCTGGTCAACTGGTACATGGAAAAAACCATTCGCTAAATCAAGTGTTGTGAAGAAGCTGTTTCCCTGCAGTCTTTCAATGACATCATCTATAAGTGGCATCGGAAAATGATCTTTGGCAATCTTCGCGTTTAGCCGTCTATAGTCGCAACAAAGCCGCTTGCTGCCGTCCTTCTTCGGTACCAAGACAACAGGTGAGGCATACTCAGATGAACTTGGCTGAATAATCTTTTCTGCTAGCCATTTCTCAACCTGGTTGTCTACAATCGACTTGTCTGCATGTGAAATGCGTCGAGGACGTTCATAGACTGGGTACTCGTCATTTAACAAAATCTTCATTTGAATGGGACTGTCCTTCTTTTTCTCTGGCTTGTAGTTGATGATCAAATCTTTCACAGTTTCAGCAATTGGTCTATCCAGGTGAGCAACGTCAATCTCGGGCTCCTCACTTTCGGCGAAAAGACACATTTCAGGATATTCCTGGAATATCTGTAATTCTGACTCTACCTCTTGCTCTGTGGTAAACGATTCCTGGATATTCAGTTTCTCTTTTGGTTGAAATTTTACCGACTTCTCTGAGAATATCAAGTCCACTAGCTTCAGTACGCTATTTCCGATGACTGCTGAGTACTTAATATCATTTCTGCTAGCAACGTGAAAGTTTAAGTCCAAATAAGTGTTGTCTACCAAAACTTGGGTTACGAAACTGCCAAGCGTATTTAGCTCACTGTTGCAAATGCCGACCAGACAATGCTTTTCATCAACAAGCTCGATATTTCCCAACATCTCAACCACGTCGTCACGGATAAGGCAGAGATCACAACCTGTATCGATCAAAGCGGAAAATCGAACGCCATTACATGAAATTTCTTTAAAAATACATTTGCCACTGCTGCTGATATGGTTCGTCATTGAGTTCGCACTTATTCCTTCCTTCTTATCTGCTGTCCTAGTAACCGGACAATTCGATGCCTTATGGCCAGGCTGTTCGCACCTGTAGCATTTAATTTGCTGGTCACACTCTCTTGCAAAATGTGAAGGATCACCACACTTAAAGCATTTTTTGAAGTGCTGTTTGGTCACATCTGGTTTTTTGTCTTCGTTGGTAATATAAGATTTTGTCGTATTAACCACTTGAGGGCGACTGCTACGAATTTTCTCATATACCTTTATTTGCTCCTTAAGTTCCAGCAGAGTCCTGGCCTGATATAAGTTGCTTTTGTTGGTTCTCGAGTCGGGTATACCTTCGATGAAGTACTCTATAAGACTGGCGTCATCCAAATTGACAGGCTTTCCTATTCCATGAGCGAATAGAGATACTCCTTGAAATCCTCTTTTGGGCCCTTTCGGCGATTTTTTAACATTCGGTGAACTTCAATTGCCGAAACCTCAGATCCGAACTCAGCTACTAATGCGCGCTTTAGAGATGACCAGTTGAAAATGCCTGACTGGCTTCGAACGAATATTTTCGCGGCTCCTTTTAGCAATTGCTTCGAATAGATGAACATTTGAAGACTATTCCATTGGACTGCTGCTGCATTATCTTCAAACTCCTGGATCCAGCTGTGAACAGACGGCTGGCTCGTACCATTGAACTGAGAAAGGGAGTCCTCTATGTCGCGTAATGTAAATGAACTGCGACCTTCGCCTGGTGTAGATCTTGAACTGTGCATCGTCGTCGCATCCCCGTACTCAGACTCCTCATCCTCGATTTCCTCAGCTGCTATGTTGTAGTGGTCAAGAAGTCTGTCCTGCAATGTCTGCTTCCTACCGCTTGTAGCTAAATTTAGCTGTGACAATTGCTCTTTCAATGCGTTTATGTTTAACGACAAAATTTCTGCCCTCTGCATTCTGTACTCGTTATTGCTCTCTGTTTACAAAATTTGACAAATTAAAACGAATTCTTGAACATAACTTAGTGGTTAGGTAATACAATGAATTTTGATTAAATATAATGGTTGAAAAATATTGATACAGTTCGCTCACTCTCCACTTCTGCAAACAACGCACACACTGAGCTCCCACTTATTGAATCGGGTCTTCCTTCCTTCTTTGACACGACACACCCTGTGCCTACGCTGACGCTGTTTTTCCAGGCTCTTTCACCAGAATTCCGCTTTCCCAAAGCCAAGTTTCGATGTCTCCTTCCTCCTTGCAGGACCTTTGCGCACGATGCGCACCTTGCTACACCTCTCAGGTGTACACGATCTGCCAGTGAACTGCTCTGCGTAAAACGCCTCCTCTATGAACAATGCTGCTGCGCAATTACACACACTCAGGCTTTAATGAATCTTTGTGCCACGTTCGCTTCTGTGTTGTTTTTCGAAGTAAATCCCACTTCTGACACCAAATTTGTAGGATCGCCGGTGATTGGTTCAATTACAACTCCAAATATAATTTAAAGATTTTTATTTGAAATAGAAAAACAAAGGGATTTGTGGTTTTACATCTTCTCTCCCGAAAACACAGAAAGCAAAAGCGAATACTTCGTGCCACGATTCTTTTCGTGCAGTATCGATATTCTAATATCGACAGACTTGCCAATGATAGGCTTACGTCAACAGATTTCAAATAATGTAAAGGTAATGTTAACGTAAGTAAACTAAAATAAATCTAATATGTTTATGCAGAACAGTTGTAGACATGACCACTTCTTGTTTTCCTTTCTTTTCCCACAGATATATTCGGAATAGAAACCGAACCGATATCAACTAATAATTTCTATAAACAAAAAATAAGAATGAAAGATGATGAACCAGTATACATAAAGAATTATAGAATTCCAGTCAAAAAGACGAAGTAGAAAAACAAGTAGACAAATTAATTAAAGACAAAATAGTAGAACCTTCAGTTTCTGAATACAACAGTCCATTACTAATCGTTCCGAAAAAATCTTTACCAAATTGTGATACTAAAAGATGGCGTTTAGTAATTGATTACCACCAAAAATAGACGATATTCTTGACCAATTAGGTAGAGCTAAATACTTTTCATATTTAGATCTAATGTCAGGATTTCATCAAATAGAACTCGAAGAATCGTCTAGAAATATAACATCCCTTTCCACGAGCAATGGCTCCTATCGCTTCACGCGATTACCTTATGGTTTAAAAATAGCGCCAAATTCTTTCCAAAGAATGATGACAATTGCATTTTCAGGTATCGAACCTTCACAGGCATTCTTGTATATGGATGACCTAATTATCATCCGTTCTTCAGAAAAACATATGATTAAAAATCTTACAAACGTTTTTGATGTATGTAGGAAGCACAACCTTAAATTGCACCCAGAAACGTGCACATTTTTCAGACACGAAGTGACCTTCCTTGGACACAAGTGTACTGACAAAGGTATTTTGCCAGACAATAAAAAATACGATGTAATAGAAAAATACCCAGTCCCAACGGACGCAGACAGCGCTAGAAGATTCGTTGCATTTTGCAATTACCACAGACGTTTTATTAAAAATTTTTCCGATTACTCACGACACTTAACTAGATTATGTAAAAAGAATGTTAAATTCGAATGGACAGATGAATGTCAAAACGCATTCGAATACCTTAAAATTCAATTGATGAAACCTACACTTCTACAATACCCAGATTTTAATAAAGAATTTTGCATAACAACAGATGCAGGCAAACAAGCGTGTGGAGCTGTTCTTACTCAAGATTACAATAACACACAGCTACCAGTAGCCTATGCATCAAGATCATTTACTAAAGGAGAAAGCAACAAAAATACAACTGAACAAGAATTAGCAGCGATCCACTGGGCAATAAATCACTTTCGACCAGATATTTATGGAAGACATTTCACAGTCAAGACAGACCATAGGCCATTAACTTACTTATTTTCTATGACAATCCCGAGCTCAAAACTAACGCGAATGAGATTAGACTTAGAAGAATATGATTTTACTGTGGAATATCTTAAGGGAAAAGACAATCATATAGCCGATGCGCTTTCAAGAATAACTATAATGGATTTAAAGAATATTCAAACGAATAATAAAATTCTGACAGTCACTACCAGAAACCAAAGTAAACAGTAAAATTCCTGCGCAGGAAATGAAAAAGAAAAAATAGATTTGCCTATGCAAACTGTAAATAAAGCTTCTCAGCCCAACGTATACGAAGTCATTGTAAATGACGAGGTACGAAAAGTAGTGACCTTGCGAATAACAGATTCACTATGTTTACTAAAGCTTGGAAAAAAAGTTATAGCAAGAATTGATGTTAGCGATATGTACACCAATGGAATTCTCGACTTAGGTCAGTTCTTTTAAAGGCTTGAAAAAGAAGCCGGTATACTTAATATCAGCAAACTCAAAGTGTCACCGAGCGAAAAGATCTTTGACACTACATCAATAGAATCTTTTAAAATAATGGGCAATAAAATATTACAATCTCTAAGAGTAGCGCTACTCAAGCCGGTGACCCTAATATCAAATAATGATAAAGAGAAAGAAGCATTACTGTTTACATTCCATGACGATCCAATACAAGGAGGTCATACAGGCATAGCTAGAACATTAGCAAAGATAAAAGGCATTATTATTGGAAAAATATGAGCCGATTTATAACAAATTATATAAGAAAATGCCCAAAATGCCAAAAATCCAAAACAACCAAACATACAAAAAAACCATTGACGATAACTGAAACGCCACAAATGGCTTTTGACAGGGTAATTGTGGATACGATCGGTCCAATACCTAAATCTGAACAAGGAAATGAATATGCAGTAACCCCAATCTGCGATTTAACTAAATACCTTGTGGCAATACCAATCCAAAACAAAAGTGCAAAAACAGTAGCAAAAGCTATATTTGATGATTTTATTCTGAAGTACGGTCCAATGAAGACGTTCATAACAGACATGGGAACAGAATATATAAATTCGATAATGAGGATTGACATATGTAAAAATTTAAATATCAAAAACATAACTTCTACCGCACACCATCACCAAATTGTAGGAACCGTGGAGCGAAGCCACAGAACATTTAATGAGTTCATCCGCTCATACATTTTAGTTGATAAAACAGATTGGGATGCATGGCTCCAGTACTTCGTATATTGTTTCAACACAACACCCTCTATGGCACATGACTATTGTCCATATGAGTTAGTTTTTGGTAAAATTTCAAATTTACCTCAACATTTTAATAGCATAGATAAAATAAAACCTCTATATAATGTAGATGACTACGCTAAAGAATCTAAGTTTAGACTAGAACAAGCATTTAAGAGAGCTAGATTAATGTTAGAATCTCATGAAAAGAAACAAAAAATTAGATATGACAAAAATACCTTAGATTTTGATTTAAAATAGAAAATCAGGTTTTATTGAAAAATTAAACAGGACAGCTAGACTTTAAATATACTGGACCTTATATTGTTGAAAGTGTAGAAGAAAACGATAACATAGTAATTTCAAATAACAAACATAAAAAACAGACAGTACATAAGGATAGGTTAAAAACTTTTATTTTATAATCACATTAATTTTCTTATAAATATATCACGTATGGCCATACATAAATTAAGAACCATAATTTAATGGAAATATAATACAAAATTAAAAAAAAAATATATATACTAAAATAAATAATACTTTCTGATTCGAAAAAAAAATTTAATAATAACTTAAATAAATAACACAACACAAAAAAAAACATAATAAATATATATTATTATAAAACAAGATGTTCATGTATATTTTATATACATATAGTAAGAAAATAACTTCATAGAATTACGTTATTTTTCAAAAGGAGGGAGATGTAGTATGCATGTATCATTGTAGCGAGTACCCACTGTACCGACACCAACATTGCATTACAGTGTACTTAAACAAATACAATAGTTCCGGACGCTTAACTTTTGCGGCCAGCCGAAATATGAATGCGCCTCAGAGCCCAACTTATGGGAAGTGCTAGTGTCAGCATATTCCCATGGCCTGAGTGCAGACACATACAAGGCATGCATGTAAAACTTCCCTCGCGCTCTCAGTGCTAACAGCTCAAATACAATTGCGAGCGATATATATGACGGCCGCTGCCAATGTTTGCAGGCAGCGCAGCCGCAAATAGCAAGCTGTAATTCATTATTAATTTGGCGATTCCTGAATAAAGATCTGCCCATGGCAATTATAATAAAGTGACTATTCTTCTAATTAAATACAATGGCCTTCCTCTAAAACCCCAGACAAGGAAGCAGTACAAGCGAATAACTGGCAGTGCCAATTTCAGGGTTACAGATAAATTTGATCTCTGAGAGAATGGCATCATTTTTTTTTTTTTTTTAATATATGCTTTATTTATTGAATCTTCCCTACATGAGACTAACAATAAGTATATAAAATCTTAAGAATATTATTTAACTTACAGTCATGTAGACTGAATTTAGACTAACGGCCCCTAATATTTATTGCTGGGCAGGTAGATCGTTACGATGCAGACGAGTTCTGTTCGAAACCCGTGTTAGGTTCCTTGCGAGATTATTTGGGCGCAGTGTAAACTTGTTATGGTAGGCCGCTTTCTGCGTACTATTTAAAGTTAGCGGGGGCACGATTGTCTATTTAGGGTAAACGTTATATGTTTACACTTTTGTTCATTAATTTTGATTCGTCAGTCTGATAGCCACTTCTCAACTACCACCAAACGATCAGCCAGTTGAGCTGTTGCTCTAGTTGGGCATCTCGAGCGGCTCAGGATTGCGGTGTCGTCAGCAAATGTGGACGTAGTCAGCATCTCGTTCGTAGGGATGTCTGCTGTGTATAGGACAAACAGGGTAGGGCCCAGTGCGCTACCTTGTGGGACTCCGGCTTCAATGTTATACTCGTTGGATGTCTTGCATCTCACCTCAAAGGCTCTGTGGTAGAGGTACGACTTAAGTAACTTAATGACTTATGATTTTATGCATAAGGCCTTCAAGCCCCGAGTGTGGCCTGAGAGACGTCGAGGAATATCGCACTACAATATTCCCGATGTTCGAAGGCTGTACGAATTTCTGAAGTTATCCGGTCGACTTGCTCGATGGTTCCGTGGCTTTCACGAAACCCGAATTGATATGCCGGGATTAAGTTTTTTTCTCTTAAATATGGTGTAATGCGCGTGAGCAAGCATTTTTCTAGCAATTTGGACAGGCACGATAGTAAGCTTATTGGCTGTACGATGAGGGAATTGTGTGGTCTTTCCCAGGCTTCGGTATCATTATAACCACAGACTTTTTCCATTTTTTGGGGTAGTAGCCAAGTTTTGTGATCCCGTTAAATAGCTTGCATATAACATCCACTGCGCAGTTTGGAAGTTCAATTATCATTTTTGGAGTTATTAGGTCGCCCCCTGGAGCCTTTTTCGGTTTTATTTGCTTCCTAATGACATTAGCAATTGTAGATGCTTGAAAAAAAATCCGGTTAATTGCAATTTCAGAGCTAAGCGGTGGTAGTTGAAGAGAGTTTGTGGCGGCGTTCGGCTGAAATACATTTCGTAGTTGTAAAGCAAATGTTTCGGCTCTGTCTTCGTCACTGCGGGCCCAAGTACCCGAGGAGTTTCTAATCGGAGTGACTAATTCTATCGGAGAGCTTAAATTTGGGTGAGCGCAAGCTCCTCTTCTTGCTTAAGGGGTTTTGGTGAGTCTGCGGGTGGCTTCATTAAAGAGTTGATTCGAATGGGGCGATCTGCAGGATTGCCAAGCGCGTCGTAGACGTCGTTTTTCCCGAACCAGTTGTTCGTTTTGCAGATTAGTTTTGTATTGGTTGCTACGCACGATTGTCTCTTCTGGTGTTAAGATTTTGGCTGCTGCCACGAGTACTGACTCCAGGGCATCAGCACAGAAGTCGATGTCGTTCTCTATGTTTAACTGTGGTGTTAGTTCAATGTGGGAACTTACGTAGTTTTTGTACTTTAGCCAGTTAGTTCTAGTCGAGGTCAGCCTAAAGGGGTGCTCGATTACTTTCGGGCTTTGAAGGAGCGTTATTAAAACAGGCGAGTGGTCCGATGATAAGTCCAATAGCGATTTGGCGCTTAATAAATTTCTTGGGATGTTCTTGGTCACAGCGAAGTCAATTAAGACATAGTCGAGTTTGTTGCTCAAATTTATAATTGCTTTATACAGTTGTCTTCCTTTGGGGGTCACGAGTCTTGATCCCCAGTGCGTGTGCTTGGCGTTGTAGTCTCCTCCTGTTATAAAGCGATCTCCGAGTGAATTGTAGAAGTCCAAGAATTGCTCTTCAGTTATTGTAAAACGCGGTGGGCAATGGACAGCGGCTATAGTGGTACTGCCGTTGCCTGCTTGTAGTTTTATAGATGTAACCTGCAAATAATTTGTTGCAATCCTCTGGTGAAAGTGGTGCTTAATGCGTTCCCTGATTAAGATTCCAGTTCCTCCGTGAGCCTTACCGTCCGGATGACCTCTTATTTGGAAGTTGCATTTACTTGTGAGATGCGTTTCTGCCAGCAGCATTACATCTATTTGGTTTTCATTGAGGAATTGAGTTATTTCAAGTTTGTGCCGTGAAACGCCATTGGCATTCCACATAGATATTCGAAGACAAGACATCGATTATTTAGTTTGTTGGGATGTGAGCAAATCTATTAAAATGTTTTGATTTTGCATAAGGTTTGCCATTGTTGTTAGAAAACATCTGGTGTGGTTTGGGATTGAACGTACGCATTTCGTGCATTCTGGGAGCATGCGTATTTTGCTTGTTGAAACTGACTCTTCAGCTCTTTATAGACCGGGCAGCCTCTGTAGCTTGCGGTATGGTTATCTTCTTCGTCTTTGGGTCTTCTTTGCTTGCAGAGCAAGGTTCGGAGTTTTGGAAGCCACCACAAGCTACGCAGAGTGATCGAAGCCCGCAGTTGTTTCTGGTGTGTCCATACTCTTATCAGTTTGTGCATTGCCGCGGACCATTTCGCTTATGCGGTTCTTCAACAGTAATCCTTCTATGCAACAGGAATTGCAGTTTGTAGATCTGGTACACTTCATTTTTCTTCAAGGCTCTGCTTTCTGGCTTCAGTTCGTCCTTAAAGAGTGGTTGCGGCTTTTTATTTCTGTTGATAGTATTAATAATATTTTTAGCGAAAAACCTTTTTCTTTCAGTGCTTCTATTATCTCATTGGTGGATACGTCGATCTCTATGCCCTTTAGCACTACCTGCAAGCCCTTGCTACTCTTGAGCTGTACGTGTTGCTTACAGCTCTGAATTGATCTTCAGTTTTAGCTTAAAGCTTTGTTTCATGAATATTCCCTCTAGCAAGAGGAGTAACATAAAAGTCAGTTTCAACAAGCAAAATACGCATGCTCCCAGAATGCACGAAATGCGTACGTTCAATCCCAAACCACACCAGATGTTTTCTAACAACAATGGCAAACCTTATGCAAAATCAAAACATTTTAATAGATTTGCTCACATCCCAACAAACTAAATAATCGATGTCTTGTCTTCGAATATCTATGTGGAATGCCAATGGCGTTTCACGGCACAAACTTGAAATAACTCAATTCCTCAATGAAAACCAAATAGATGTAATGCTGCTGGCAGAAACGCATCTCACAAGTAAATGCAACTTCCAAATAAGAGGTCATCCGGACGGTAAGGCTCACGGAGGAACTGGAATCTTAATCAGGGAACGCATTAAGCACCACTTTCACCAGAGGATTGCAACAAATTATTTGCAGGTTACATCTATAAAACTACAAGCAGGCAACGGCAGTACCACTATAGCCGCTGTCCATTGCCCACCGCGTTTTACAATAACTGAAGAGCAATTCTTGGACTTCTACAATTCACTCGGAGATCGCTTTATAACAGGAGGAGACTACAACGCCAAGCACACGCACTGGGGATCAAGACTCGTGACCCCCAAAGGAAGACAACTGTATAAAGCAATTATAAATTTGAGCAACAAACTCGACTATGTCTTAATTGACTTCGCTGTGACCAAGAACATCCCAAGAAATTTATTAAGCGCCAAATCGCTATTGGACTTATCATCGGACCACTCGCCTGTTTTAATAACGCTCCTTCAAAGCCCGAAAGTAATCGAGCACCCCTTTAGGCTGACCTCGACTAGAACTAACTGGCTAAAGTACAAAAACTACGTAAGTTCCCACATTGAACTAACACCACAGTTAAACATAGAGAACGACATCGACTTCTGTGCTGATGCCCTGGAGTCAGTACTCGTGGCAGCAGCCAAAATCTTAACACCAGAAGAGACAATCGTGCGTAGCAACCAATACAAAACTAATCTGCAAAACGAACAACTGGTTCGGGAAAAACGACGTCTACGACGCGCTTGGCAATCCTGCAGATCGCCCCATTCGAATCAACTCTTTAATGAAGCCACCCGCAGACTCACCAAAACCCCTTAAGCAAGAAGAGGAGCTTGCGCTCACCCAAATTTAAGCTCTCCGATAGAATTAGTCACTCCGATTAGAAACTCCTCGGGTACTTGGGCCCGCAGTGACGAAGACAGAGCCGAAACATTTGCTTTACAACTACGAAATGTATTTCAGCCGAACGCCGCCACAAACTCTCTTCAACTACCACCGCTTAGCTCTGAAATTGCAATTAACCGGATTTTTTTTCAAGCATCTACAATTGCTAATGTCATTAGGAAGCAAATAAAACCGAAAAAGGCTCCAGGGGGCGACCTAATAACTCCAAAAATGATAATTGAACTTCCAAACTGCGCAGTGGATGTTATATGCAAGCTATTTAACGGGATCACAAAACTTGGCTACTACCCCAAAAAATGGAAAAAGTCTGTGGTTATAATGATACCGAAGCCTGGGAAAGACCACACAATTCCCTCATCGTACAGCCAATAAGCTTACTATCGTGCCTGTCCAAATTGCTAGAAAAATGCTTGCTCACGCGCATTACACCATATTTAAGAGAAAAAAAACTTAATCCCGGCATATCAATTCGGGTTTCGTGAAAGCCACGGAACCATCGAGCAAGTCGACCGGATAACTTCAGAAATTCGTACAGCCTTCGAACATCGGGAATATTGTAGTGCGATATTCCTCGACGTCTCTCAGGCCACACTCGGGGCTTGAAGGCCTTATGCATAAAATCATAAGTCATTAAGTTACTTAAGTCGTACCTCTACCACAGAGCCTTTGAGGTGAGATGCAAGACATCCAACGAGTATAACATTGAAGCCGGAGTCCCACAAGGTAGCGCACTGGGCCCTACCCTGTTTGTCCTATACACAGCAGACATCCCTACGAACGAGATGCTGACTACGTCCACATTTGCTGACGACACCGCAATCCTGAGCCGCTCGAGATGCCCAACTAGAGCAACAGCTCAACTGGCTGATCGTTTGGTGGTAGTTGAGAAGTGGCTATCAGACTGACGAATCAAAATTAATGAACAAAAGTGTAAACATATAACGTTTACCCTAAATAGACAATCGTGCCCCCGCTAACTTTAAATAGTACGCAGAAAGCGGCCTACCATAACAAGTTTACACTGCGCCCAAATAATCTCGCAAGGAACCTAACACGGGTTTCGAACAGAACTCGTCTGCATCGTAACGATCTACCTGCCCAGCAATAAATATTAGGGGCCGTTAGTCTAAATTCAGTCTACATGACTGTAAGTTAAATAATATTCTTAAGATTTTATATACTTATTGTTAGTCTCATGTAGGGAAGATTCAATAAATAAAGCATATATTAAAAAAAAAAAAAAAAATGATGCCATTCTCTCAGAGATCAAATTTATCTGTAACCCTGAAATTGGCACTGCCAGTTATTCGCTTGTACTGCTTCCTTGTCTGGGGTTTTAGAGGAAGGCCATTGTATTTAATTAGAAGAATAGTCACTTTATTATAATTGCCATGGGCAGATCTTTATTCAGGAATCGCCAAATTAATAATGAATTACAGCTTGCTATTTGCGGCTGCGCTGCCTGCAAACATTGGCAGCGGCCGTCATATATATCGCTCGCAATTGTATTTGAGCTGTTAGCACTGAGAGCGCGAGGGAAGTTTTACATGCATGCCTTGTATGTGTCTGCACTCAGGCCATGGGAATATGCTGACACTAGCACTTCCCATAAGTTGGGCTCTGAGGCGCATTCATATTTCGGCTGGCCGCAAAAGTTAAGCGTCCGGAACTATTGTATTTGTTTAAGTACACTGTAATGCAATGTTGGTGTCGGTACAGTGGGTACTCGCTACAATGATACATGCATACTACATCTCCCTCCTTTTGAAAAATAACGTAATTCTATGAAGTTATTTTCTTACTATATGTATATAAAATATACATGAACATCTTGTTTTATAATAATATATATTTATTATGTTTTTTTTTGTGTTGTGTTATTTATTTAAGTTATTATTAAATTTTTTTTTCGAATCAGAAAGCATTATTTATTTTAGTATATATATTTTTTTTTTAATTTTGTATTATATTTCCATTAAATTATGGTTCTTAATTTATGTATGGCCATACGTGATATATTTATAAGAAAATTAATGTGATTATAAAATAAAAGTTTTTAACCTATCCTTATGTACTGTCTGTTTTTTATGTTTGTTATTTGAAATTACTATGTTATCGTTTTCTTCTACACTTTCAACAATATAAGGTCCAGTATATTTAAAGTCTAGCTGTCCTGTTTAATTTTTCAATAAAACCTGATTTCTATTTTTAAATCAAAATCTAAGGTATTTTTGTCATATCTAATTTTTTGTTTCTTTTCATGAGATTCTAACATTAATCTAGCTCTCTTAAATGCTTGTTCTAGTCTAAACTTAGATTCTTTAGCGTAGTCATCTACATTATATAGAGGTTTTATTTTATCTATGCTATTAAAATGTTGAGGTAAATTTGAAATTTTACCAAAAACTAACTCATATGGACAATAGTCATGTGCCATAGAGGGTGTTGTGTTGAAACAATATACGAAGTACTGGAGCCATGCATCCCAATCTGTTTTATCAACTAAAATGTATGAGCGGATGAACTCATTAAATGTTCTGTGGCTTCGCTCCACGGTTCCTACAATTTGGTGATGGTGTGCGGTAGAAGTTATGTTTTTGATATTTAAATTTTTACATATGTCAATCCTCATTATCGAATTTATATATTCTGTTCCCATGTCTGTTATGAACGTCTTCATTGGACCGTACTTCAGAATAAAATCATCAAATATAGCTTTTGCTACTGTTTTTGCACTTTTGTTTTGGATTGGTATTGCCACAAGGTATTTAGTTAAATCGCAGATTGGGGTTACTGCATATTCATTTCCTTGTTCAGATTTTGGCATTTTGGGCATTTTCTTATATAATTTGTTATAAATCGGCTCATATTTTTCCAATAATAATGCCTTTTTATCTTTGCTAATGTTCTAGCTATGCCTGTATGACCTCCTTGTATTGGATCGTCATGGAATGTAAACAGTAATGCTTCTTTCTCTTTATCATTATTTGATATTAGGGTCACCGGCTTGAGTAGCGCTACTCTTAGAGATTGTAATATTTTATTGCCCATTATTTTAAAAGATTCTATTGATGTAGTGTCAAAGATCTTTTCGCTCGGTGACACTTTGAGTTTGCTGATATTAAGTATACCGGCTTCTTTTTCAAGCCTTTAAAAGAACTGACCTAAGTCGAGAATTCCATTGGTGTACATATCGCTAACATCAATTCTTGCTATAACTTTTTTTCCAAGCTTTAGTAAACATAGTGAATCTGTTATTCGCAAGGTCACTACTTTTCGTACCTCGTCATTTACAATGACTTCGTATACGTTGGGCTGAGAAGCTTTATTTACAGTTTGCATAGGCAAATCTATTTTTTCTTTTTCATTTCCTGCGCAGGAATTTTACTGTTTACTTTGGTTTCTGGTAGTGACTGTCAGAATTTTATTATTCGTTTGAATATTCTTTAAATCCATTATAGTTATTCTTGAAAGCGCATCGGCTATATGATTGTCTTTTCCCTTAAGATATTCCACAGTAAAATCATATTCTTCTAAGTCTAATCTCATTCGCGTTAGTTTTGAGCTCGGGATTGTCATAGAAAATAAGTAAGTTAATGGCCTATGGTCTGTCTTGACTGTGAAATGTCTTCCATAAATATCTGGTCGAAAGTGATTTATTGCCCAGTGGATCGCTGCTAATTCTTGTTCAGTTGTATTTTTGTTGCTTTCTCCTTTAGTAAATGATCTTGATGCATAGGCTACTGGTAGCTGTGTGTTATTGTAATCTTGAGTAAGAACAGCTCCACACGCTTGTTTGCCTGCATCTGTTGTTATGCAAAATTCTTTATTAAAATCTGGGTATTGTAGAAGTGTAGGTTTCATCAATTGAATTTTAAGGTATTCGAATGCGTTTTGACATTCATCTGTCCATTCGAATTTAACATTCTTTTTACATAATCTAGTTAAGTGTCGTGAGTAATCGGAAAAATTTTTAATAAAACGTCTGTGGTAATTGCAAAATGCAACGAATCTTCTAGCGCTGTCTGCGTCCGTTGGGACTGGGTATTTTTCTATTACATCGTATTTTTTATTGTCTGGCAAAATACCTTTGTCAGTACACTTGTGTCCAAGGAAGGTCACTTCGTGTCTGAAAAATGTGCACGTTTCTGGGTGCAATTTAAGGTTGTGCTTCCTACATACATCAAAAACGTTTGTAAGATTTTTAATCATATGTTTTTCTGAAGAACGGATGATAATTAGGTCATCCATATACAAGAATGCCTGTGAAGGTTCGATACCTGAAAATGCAATTGTCATCATTCTTTGGAAAGAATTTGGCGCTATTTTTAAACCATAAGGTAATCGCGTGAAGCGATAGGAGCCATTGCTCGTGGAAAGGGATGTTATATTTCTAGACGATTCTTCGAGTTCTATTTGATGAAATCCTGACATTAGATCTAAATATGAAAAGTATTTAGCTCTACCTAATTGGTCAAGAATATCGTCTATTTTTGGTGGTAATCAATTACTAAACGCCATCTTTTAGTATCACAATTTGGTAAAGATTTTTTCGGAACGATTAGTAATGGACTGTTGTATTCAGAAACTGAAGGTTCTACTATTTTGTCTTTAATTAATTTGTCTACTTGTTTTTCTACTTCGTCTTTTTGACTGGAATTCTATAATTCTTTATGTATACTGGTTCATCATCTTTCATTCTTATTTTTTGTTTATAGAAATTATTAGTTGATATCGGTTCGGTTTCTATTCCGAATATATCTGTGGGAAAAGAAAGGAAAACAAGAAGTGGTCATGTCTACAACTGTTCTGCATAAACATATTAGATTTATTTTAGTTTACTTACGTTAACATTACCTTTACATTATTTGAAATCTGTTGACGTAAGCCTATCATTGGCAAGTCTGTCGATATTAGAATATCGATACTGCACGAAAAGAATCGTGGCACGAAGTATTCGCTTTTGCTTTCTGTGTTTTCGGGAGAGAAGATGTAAAACCACAAATCCCTTTGTTTTTCTATTTCAAATAAAAATCTTTAAATTATATTTGGAGTTGTAATTGAACCAATCACCGGCGATCCTACAAATTTGGTGTCAGAAGTGGGATTTACTTCGAAAAACAACACAGAAGCGAACGTGGCACAAAGATTCATTAAAGCCTGAGTGTGTGTAATTGCGCAGCAGCATTGTTCATAGAGGAGGCGTTTTACGCAGAGCAGTTCACTGGCAGATCGTGTACACCTGAGAGGTGTAGCAAGGTGCGCATCGTGCGCAAAGGTCCTGCAAGGAGGAAGGAGACATCGAAACTTGGCTTTGGGAAAGCGGAATTCTGGTGAAAGAGCCTGGAAAAACAGCGTCAGCGTAGGCACAGGGTGTGTCGTGTCAAAGAAGGAAGGAAGACCCGATTCAATAAGTGGGAGCTCAGTGTGTGCGTTGTTTGCAGAAGTGGAGAGTGAGCGAACTGTATCAATATTTTTCAACCATTATATTTAATCAAAATTCATTGTATTACCTAACCACTAAGTTATGTTCAAGAATTCGTTTTAATTTGTCAAATTTTGTAAACAGAGAGCAATAACGAGTACAGAATGCAGAGGGCAGAAATTTTGTCGTTAAACATAAACGCATTGAAAGAGCAATTGTCACAGCTAAATTTAGCTACAAGCGGTAGGAAGCAGACATTGCAGGACAGACTTCTTGACCACTACAACATAGCAGCTGAGGAAATCGAGGATGAGGAGTCTGAGTACGGGGATGCGACGACGATGCACAGTTCAAGATCTACACCAGGCGAAGGTCGCAGTTCATTTACATTACGCGACATAGAGGACTCCCTTTCTCAGTTCAATGGTACGAGCCAGCCGTCTGTTCACAGCTGGATCCAGGAGTTTGAAGATAATGCAGCAGCAGTCCAATGGAATAGTCTTCAAATGTTCATCTATTCGAAGCAATTGCTAAAAGGAGCCGCGAAAATATTCGTTCGAAGCCAGTCAGGCATTTTCAACTGGTCATCTCTAAAGCGCGCATTAGTAGCTGAGTTCGGATCTGAGGTTTCGGCAATTGAAGTTCACCGAATGTTAAAAAATCGCCGAAAGGGCCCAAAAGAGGATTTCAAGGAGTATCTCTATTCGCTCATGGAAATAGGAAAGCCTGTCAATTTGGATGACGCCAGTCTTATAGAGTACTTCATCGAAGGTATACCCGACTCGAGAACCAACAAAAGCAACTTATATCAGGCCAGGACTCTGCTGGAACTTAAGGAGCAAATAAAGGTATATGAGAAAATTCGTAGCAGTCGCCCTCAAGTGGTTAATACGACAAAATCTTATATTACCAACGAAGACAAAAAACCAGATGTGACCAAACAGCACTTCAAAAAATGCTTTAAGTGTGGTGATCCTTCACATTTTGCAAGAGAGTGTGACCAGCAAATTAAATGCTACAGGTGCGAACAGCCTGGCCATAAGGCATCGAATTGTCCGGTTACTAGGACAGCAGATAAGAAGGAAGGAATAAGTGCGAACTCAATGACGAACCATATCAGCAGCAGTGGCAAATGTATTTTTAAAGAAATTTCATGTAATGGCGTTCGATTTTCCGCTTTGATCGATACAGGTTGTGATCTCTGCCTTATCCGTGACGACGTGGTTGAGATGTTGGGAAATATCGAGCTTGTTGATGAAAAGCATTGTCTGGTCGGCATTTGCAACAGTGAGCTAAATACGCTTGGCAGTTTCGTAACCCAAGTTTTGGTAGACAACACTTATTTGGACTTAAACTTTCACGTTGCTAGCAGAAATGATATTAAGTACTCAGCAGTCATCGGAAATAGCGTACTGAAGCTAGTGGACTTGATATTCTCAGAGAAGTCGGTAAAATTTCAACCAAAAGAGAAACTGAATATCCAGGAATCGTTTACCACAGAGCAAGAGGTAGAGTCAGAATTACAGATATTCCAGGAATATCCTGAAATGTGTCTTTTCGCCGAAAGTGAGGAGCCCGAGATTGACGTTGCTCACCTGGATAGACCAATTGCTGAAACTGTGAAAGATTTGATCATCAACTACAAGCCAGAGAAAAAGAAGGACAGTCCCATTCAAATGAAGATTTTGTTAAATGACGAGTACCCAGTCTATGAACGTCCTCGACGCATTTCACATGCAGACAAGTCGATTGTAGACAACCAGGTTGAGAAATGGCTAGCAGAAAAGATTATTCAGCCAAGTTCATCTGAGTATGCCTCACCTGTTGTCTTGGTACCGAAGAAGGACGGCAGCAAGCGGCTTTGTTGCGACTATAGACGGCTAAACGCGAAGATTGCCAAAGATCATTTTCCGATGCCACTTATAGATGATGTCATTGAAAGACTGCAGGGAAACAGCTTCTTCACAACACTTGATTTAGCGAATGGTTTTTTCCATGTACCAGTTGACCAGAATTCGACAAAGTATACATCTTTCGTGACGCATGCAGGGCAATTTGAATTTTTATATGTCCCGTTTGGAATTTCAAATTCACCAGCCGTATTTTCAAGATTTATTTATGCAATTTTACTGGATATGGTGCAAGATGGTACAGTTGTAACATACATGGATGATCTCATTATTCCCTCTAAGGATGTAAATGAAGGAATCCAAAAGCTAGAGCGTGTCTTAAATCGAGCTTCAGAGTATAATTTGAAAATTAAGTGGAGCAAGTGTCAGTTTCTCAAGAGAAAGGTTGACTTTTTGGGTTATATCGTTGAAGGAGGGACTATAAGACCATCGGAAGCCAAAACGCAAGCAGTCAAGAACTTTTCCATTCCACACGATCGAAAGAGTATTCAGCGTTTTCTTGGATTAACATCCTATTTTAGGCGATTCATTGCTGATTACGCGATGAAGGCAAAACCACTTTCTGACTTGCTTCGTAAGGAAGTTTCCTTCCGATTCGATGAAGACCAACGCCTAGCATTTGAGCAACTAAAGGTAGCGTTGATATCTGCACCGGTGCTGCGATTATACAATCCAAAAGCTCAAACGGAGATACACACAGACGCTTCTATGCACGGCTACGGAGGAGTTCTTCTCCAAAAAGATCCGGACGATCAACAGTGGCACCCTATCCAATATCTTAGCCGAAAAACGAAACCAGCTGAAGAGAAATACCACTCTTACGAGCTCGAAGTGTTGGCCATAGTCGAAGCTTTGAAAAATGGCGTGTCTATTTATTGGGTATAAAGTTTAAAATTATAACCGACTGCAATGCCTTTGCGTTAACAATGAAAAAGCGCGGCGAAATCCCTTTAAGAGTGTCACGGTGGGCATTGTTTCTCCAGGACTATGACTATGTTATTGAACATCGAAGTGGCAGCAAAATGCGGCACGTAGATGCCTTGAGTCGTGTTTCATGTCTAATGTTGGAAGACACTCTGCAACATAAATTGCAGGAAGCACAGCAGCAGGATGAATGGGTTCGCGCAGTAATGGCCGCCCTCGAAAACAGCACTTACGATGACTTTTTCGTTAGGTATGGTATTTTATACAAGGATCCTGTCAAAGAGTTGATCGTGGTGCCGAGTCTGATGGAAGAGGAAATCATTCGTATGGCCCATAAGCAAGGACATTTCTCAGTAAAAAGAACTCAGGAAGCTGTTGAGAAGACGTTTTACATACCGAACTTGTCGAAGAAAGTAGTTAGAGTGGTAAAAAGCTGCGTCGAATGTATTGTTTCTGAGAGCAAGGCAGGCAGAAAGGAAGGTTTCTTAACACCAATTAACAAAGCCAATAAGCCGTTGGAAACATATCACGTTGACCATGTAGGTCCAATGGAGCAGACCGGCAAGAACTATAATTACATTCTCGTGGTGATCGATGCGTTCTCTAAGTTCGTCTGGCTCCACCCGACAAAAACTACAACGGCTGAAGGAGTTATCGATCGACTTACTCGTCAAGCGGCAGTGTTTGGAAACCCTAGGCGCATAATATCAGACAGAGGGGCTGCGTTTGTTGCAAATACATTTAAACAATACTGCGACGAGAACGGAATACAGCATCTGATGATTACCACCGGAGTTCCCCGAGGAAATGGTCAAGTGGAGCGGATCCATAAGATCGTGATTCCGATGTTAGCCAAGCTTTGTCAGGAAAAACCGTGTAGTTGGTATAAACATTTAGAAGTTGTACAGCAAGTAATGAACAGTACACCCCCAAGAAGCACGAGATTCTCACCTTTTAAGATACTTACAGGCGTTGAAATGAGAACTAACAAAGTATCAGAGCTGAACATGTTCCTTGAAGACGCCGCTATTGAAGAGTTAGACCAGGAAAGAGAAACTATTCGTATGGAAGCGCAGGATAACATTGCCAAAATTCAGCAGGAGAATCGTAGATCTTTCAACAAGACGCGTAAGAAGGAGTTACATTACAAATTAAACGAGCTAGTAGCTATAAAGCGCACGCAGTACGGCACCGGCTTAAAGTTGAAACAAAAGTTCTTTGGACCTTACAAAATAGTCAGGACTTTGCCCCACGGCAGATACGATGTGGAAAAAGTTGGTGACCATGAAGGCCCAGGGAAAACATCAATTGTTGCTGAATATATGAAGAAATGGAGTCTGTACTAGGGCATTTTAGTTCTGTTCCCTTATGTAAATTGGTGGGGGCTTTGGTTTCTTTTGTACAGCCTGTCCAGCTTCGGATTTATTATTTTCAATTTCCGACAATAGGGCGAATCTGTTGTTACTAGATGCCCCTGGTTGTTTTGGTTTATTTCCCACCATTTTATTTTGCGGGCTTAGGTTCCGTTTGATTTGGATGTAACGATCCATGCCAGTCTGTATAGCCGGACCCACTTGTTGTTGTTTTATATTGTCGATACTGGCACTCGTACTTACAATTGGCTTTGTAGTTTTATTCGGCTCTGCAGAAGTTGCATCACGTTGTTGTTAACGGCGGCCGTTGATGTTGTTGTTGCAGTGGCTGCGGTTGCAGAAATTAACGAGGTCGCAGTGCTCGGGGCTGGTGAGCTGTGAGTCAAAGCTGGGGGTGGGGTTTTACAATGCAAGCTCCATGAAGTGGGAGTTGGTGTGAGTAGGGCTGAGTTGCTCTTTGAAGAAGTTCTTTCTACTTCTGTATCACGGGTTGAGAAATAAGAGATATAACTGTTTCTCTGGTCTATGGAGCTTATACGCTCATTTTTTGAATCGCCGCTCATTGAGCTATTACTCGTTGCACTTCTTAGTTTTTATAATAACTTTGTACTAGTTTTATACATAGCACTAATAATCATATACTATATTATTTTCAGTTTTTAGCAATAAGATTGCCTTTATTATACTACTCCAGAATTTTTAGTTATTTGTTTTTCACTTTTAAGCTGTTTTTCCGGAGCTCGCGCAAAACACGTCTGCACTCTCCGGGCCTTTTTCGCTTTTTGACCAAATTGACAAAATTTCCTGACTGAATTTCAATCATTAGCAGTTCCTCTGCCTCCATCCCTTGGCTTGTCAATAATTAACCCTATTTTATCACGAAAGTCCGTTTGAACTGGGGTCTTTCTCTTTGTTACTTAAAGCTTTTGTTCAGGTGATCTAAAAATGCGCAAAAAGTACTTAATAGGCATTAAGTGATGATAATCCGAATTCAAAATACTTTTCCTCCACTTCTCTTGAAATACACGATTCTAAAACGTTAATTTGTTTGGGTTTTACTCCGCTTATAGCATTTCAGTGTATTGCTTAACGCGATGCACGCCTTACCATCTACCATAGAAAGTTGCAGTGAGTGATTTATAAATTAAATTAAATTTTCTAATGAAAATTACGTACCATATTTGGTAGGCTTTAAGGCGTTTATTTTATTCTTAAAGTAACATACTGCTCTTTTTAAACGGTTAATGTGGTAGTCTGTAATGGTCGTCATTTAAAACCAAGTACCAGTTTCAATAAAAACAATTCAGTCAACATTTTTCAACCAGATAACTGATTAAGGAAAGCTCAAAACATTCCACAGATTTATCTCGTCCCTTATCAGTGTATACTTTAAGGAGGCGATCGGTTATCTAAGCTTAGCTTTATCTTATCAGCTGCTTTGTTAAGCGCAGCCAACTTTAGTCGGTGAAATTATTCTCTTCTCAGCGAAAAAAAGCTTATTGCAGTGGACATTTTCGGTATATAAACGCCCACGCGGCTGCAATTGCTCTTCTTTTTCAACCAGCAAAAGTAATATATAATTCACGTATATGTACTCTGCACAACGCCAGAGGTTAAGTTCGAAGAGACGAAAATTCAATTTTTACCCTCGCTGATCGTCTGAAATTAATAAATCAAAGAAAACAAAACCAAATTTGTGTCCCCAAGTGCATTGGCCAAAGCCTAGTTAGTGGTTGGCAAAACCCTAGTTGCCACTTGCACGTGCTGGTTTCCGGAAACACTTCCGGCGGGAAGCTGTTTCGGATAAAACTCCCGGGAAGTATATTCCATCACAGGTATGTGTACTTCAGGATAATATTCTCCTGAATAACAGAAGCTATCTATCCCAGTTTCATGTGTGTACCTGGCCACAAGCCCATACGCAGACGCCTCACGCCTAACACCAGCCCTTGGTCCGCAGCAGCCTACCGGATAAAGTAGTGCGCGGTTTTCCTTACCCTAGTTGGCATGCAGTGAGCCCGTCCAAGCGCAAGACGGCCATATCACCCACATAACCCAAAATTCAACTTTAAAGGCAGTTATTGTGCGCAATCCGAATCGACTGTGCGCAGCAGCCTCGGATCAGGAATCCGAGCTCATCACTAAAATTAATACGGAAGATTAATTAAGTTAGGCCCAGTAAACTTCTGTATACCTTTGTAGAGCCATTAGAAGTGGTGACGATGGTTGTTGGTCGAGGCTAAGTATCTGGCTTTAGCCAAAATAAATTCCTAAAATAAAAGTTATCCTTTGCCAATAGAATCTTTATCAATGTACAGAGTTTAACCGTCTGCAACAACAACGCCGTGTAACCCATCTCTACGCTGGAAGGCCTTTCAACCCTGGAGCTGTAAACATGTGAGTGATACCTGTGCGAATTTGCATACACATCTTGTATTTTATTTAAGCCGATCCAATCTCTCATGTGTTGCTCAATAAGTTGTATAAAACCAATTCAAAATTAAATAAATAAAAAAAATGTTCTTGTATTGAGAGTTTTGGTGACTGCTTGTACATTTATATTGATAGTTTTTTTGGCAAATAAAAGTAAACAAAGAGCAAGAAAAAAAAAATAAAAATAATTAAAACTATGAACAGAAAAAAATTAAATAGATAAAAATAAAAATAATAAAAAAATTAAAACATAGCTATATCAACCACTTTTGTCTATCAGCATTCAGCATCATTTTTGAATAATATCCAAATCAAAAATTATAATAAATTGTAATATTAATACTCGCTATGAAAATAATATTTCAAACTTCAACCCTTTTGGTTAAATAAAAACAATTAAAGTAATTATTTGAAAAAAATTATGAACGGCTAGAAGTGTAAATTTTTTCCTGAATTGACATGACTTAAACTAAATCGAATGTATCTTTAGGGTATCTTCTTAAATATTATAATGAAGACTATGGTTGGGTTGGGTAGAGACCGCAAACGTCAAATGTCACCGTAGACCTTGAAAATTTTTTCTGTAGTCGTCTGATTAAAACCTCATTATATTTTGTCCGTTTTCCCAAGTCTAAATTATCCGATTGATGATATTAGTAACTTTTAGTAAGTAGTTTCAGTAGGAATCCTAAAAATTAAAGTATGTTTGGGCAGTTAGAGAAGGCAATTAGACCCACCCCACCACCGAAAGAGCTAAGGCACCAGAGGATTCCACCCGCCGTTTCTCCTAACTGAATAAAAGTTTGAGGGCCCGAATGATCCGTTGCCTGGTTTATCGTGTACCCCGTGAATCCTGTGCTCGATATCTCGGAATCTCATTCTTAGTCAACATGGGACAATTACAAACTTTTGGCATCCCAACGACGTACCCCCATTACAAATCTCCCTCGTAAATTATAGTCTGACTGGCCTACAATAGTGTTTAGATAATAGCCAGCGCAAAGGAGAAGCTGCAGACTCGCCATGTTTAACTACACTCCGAAATTTTTCTACATTTGTGCCCTCTTCTGTAATGATCAAAGATATGCATTCGTAAAAACACACATTTCTACTTCTGTATCACGGGTTGAGAAATAAGAGATATAACTGTTTCTCTGGTCTATGGAGCTTATACGCTCATTTTTTGAATCGCCGCTCATTGAGCTATTACTCGTTGCACTTCTTAGTTTTTATAATAACTTTGTACTAGTTTTATACATAGCACTAATAATCATATACTATATTATTTTCAGTTTTTAGCAATAAGATTGCCTTTATTATACTACTCCAGAATTTTTAGTTATTTGTTTTTCACTTTTAAGCTGTTTTTCCGGAGCTCGCGCAAAACACGTCTGCACTCTCCGGGCCTTTTTCGCTTTTTGACCAAATTGACAAAATTTCCTGACTGAATTTCAATCATTAGCAGTTCCTCTGCCTCCATCCCTTGGCTTGTCAATAATTAACCCTATTTTATCACGAAAGTCCGTTTGAACTGGGGTCTTTCTCTTTGTTACTTAAAGCTTTTGTTCAGGTGATCTAAAAATGCGCAAAAAGTACTTAATAGGCATTAAGTGATGATAATCCGAATTCAAAATACTTTTCCTCCACTTCTCTTGAAATACACGATTCTAAAACGTTAATTTGTTTGGGTTTTACTCCGCTTATAGCATTTCAGTGTATTGCTTAACGCGATGCACGCCTTACCATCTACCATAGAAAGTTGCAGTGAGTGATTTATAAATTAAATTAAATTTTCTAATGAAAATTACGTACCATATTTGGTAGGCTTTAAGGCGTTTATTTTATTCTTAAAGTAACATACTGCTCTTTTTAAACGGTTAATGTGGTAGTCTGTAATGGTCGTCATTTAAAACCAAGTACCAGTTTCAATAAAAACAATTCAGTCAACATTTTTCAACCAGATAACTGATTAAGGAAAGCTCAAAACATTCCACAGATTTATCTCGTCCCTTATCAGTGTATACTTTAAGGAGGCGATCGGTTATCTAAGCTTAGCTTTATCTTATCAGCTGCTTTGTTAAGCGCAGCCAACTTTAGTCGGTGAAATTATTCTCTTCTCAGCGAAAAAAAGCTTATTGCAGTGGACATTTTCGGTATATAAACGCCCACGCGGCTGCAATTGCTCTTCTTTTTCAACCAGCAAAAGTAATATATAATTCACGTATATGTACTCTGCACAACGCCAGAGGTTAAGTTCGAAGAGACGAAAATTCAATTTTTACCCTCGCTGATCGTCTGAAATTAATAAATCAAAGAAAACAAAACCAAATTTGTGTCCCCAAGTGCATTGGCCAAAGCCTAGTTAGTGGTTGGCAAAACCCTAGTTGCCACTTGCACGTGCTGGTTTCCGGAAACACTTCCGGCGGGAAGCTGTTTCGGATAAAACTCCCGGGAAGTATATTCCATCACAGGTATGTGTACTTCAGGATAATATTCTCCTGAATAACAGAAGCTATCTATCCCAGTTTCATGTGTGTACCTGGCCACAAGCCCATACGCAGACGCCTCACGCCTAACACCAGCCCTTGGTCCGCAGCAGCCTACCGGATAAAGTAGTGCGCGGTTTTCCTTACCCTAGTTGGCATGCAGTGAGCCCGTCCAAGCGCAAGACGGCCATATCACCCACATAACCCAAAATTCAACTTTAAAGGCAGTTATTGTGCGCAATCCGAATCGACTGTGCGCAGCAGCCTCGGATCAGGAATCCGAGCTCATCACTAAAATTAATACGGAAGATTAATTAAGTTAGGCCCAGTAAACTTCTGTATACCTTTGTAGAGCCATTAGAAGTGGTGACGATGGTTGTTGGTCGAGGCTAAGTATCTGGCTTTAGCCAAAATAAATTCCTAAAATAAAAGTTATCCTTTGCCAATAGAATCTTTATCAATGTACAGAGTTTAACCGTCTGCAACAACAACGCCGTGTAACCCATCTCTACGCTGGAAGGCCTTTCAACCCTGGAGCTGTAAACATGTGAGTGATACCTGTGCGAATTTGCATACACATCTTGTATTTTATTTAAGCCGATCCAATCTCTCATGTGTTGCTCAATAAGTTGTATAAAACCAATTCAAAATTAAATAAATAAAAAAAATGTTCTTGTATTGAGAGTTTTGGTGACTGCTTGTACATTTATATTGATAGTTTTTTTGGCAAATAAAAGTAAACAAAGAGCAAGAAAAAAAAAATAAAAATAATTAAAACTATGAACAGAAAAAAATTAAATAGATAAAAATAAAAATAATAAAAAATTAAAACATAGCTATATCAACCACTTTTGTCTATCAGCATTCAGCATCATTTTTGAATAATATCCAAATCAAAAATTATAATAAATTGTAATATTAATACTCGCTATGAAAATAATATTTCAAACTTCAACCCTTTTGGTTAAATAAAAACAATTAAAGTAATTATTTGAAAAAAATTATGAACGGCTAGAAGTGTAAATTTTTTCCTGAATTGACATGACTTAAACTAAATCGAATGTATCTTTAGGGTATCTTCTTAAATATTATAATGAAGACTATGGTTGGGTTGGGTAGAGACCGCAAACGTCAAATGTCACCGTAGACCTTGAAAATTTTTTCTGTAGTCGTCTGATTAAAACCTCATTATATTTTGTCCGTTTTCCCAAGTCTAAATTATCCGATTGATGATATTAGTAACTTTTAGTAAGTAGTTTCAGTAGGAATCCTAAAAATTAAAGTATGTTTGGGCAGTTAGAGAAGGCAATTAGACCCACCCCACCACCGAAAGAGCTAAGGCACCAGAGGATTCCACCCGCCGTTTCTCCTAACTGAATAAAAGTTTGAGGGCCCGAATGATCCGTTGCCTGGTTTATCGTGTACCCCGTGAATCCTGTGCTCGATATCTCGGAATCTCATTCTTAGTCAACATGGGACAATTACAAACTTTTGGCATCCCAACGACGTACCCCCATTACAAATCTCCCTCGTAAATTATAGTCTGACTGGCCTACAATAGTGTTTAGATAATAGCCAGCGCAAAGGAGAAGCTGCAGACTCGCCATGTTTAACTACACTCCGAAATTTTTCTACATTTGTGCCCTCTTCTGTAATGATCAAAGATATGCATTCGTAAAAACACACATTAATAAGGAGCGCCTATAAGAACGAAATAAAAAAAAATCGAGGACGTAAGCTAACTTCGGCAAGCCGAAGTTTTAATACCCTTGCAAACTTGTGCCGAAATTGCTAAAATTGAAAAAGTAGCGAACAGAATAAGGTATACATAAATAAACTAGATTTGCATAGTTTCATGTCAATTGCTTTTATACTTCAAAAATGTCATATAAAAATAGAAAAAAGGGATATTTTCGCAGTATTTTACAATTTTTCCTACGGAAGCTATAAGATCGGCACGCGCTTTTACCCTGATCAAGGTATGCATAAAAAAATACGATTTGGAAAGATTCATGTCAATAGCTTATATACTGCTTATATACTAGCTCCTATGGGATGTAAACGTCCGATCGGCACGCGCTTTTACCCTGATCAAGGTATGCATAAAAAAATAAGATTTGGAAAGATTTGGATTTGGGAAAAGCTTTTACACGGTGCGAAATATCTTCCATTCCTGCAAGTTATATCCGATTGTTCCTATGGGAGCTATAGGATATAGACATCCGATCAAACTTGATCTGCGTACACATGTTTTAGGATGATTGTGAAAGTTTCAGATCGCTAGCTTTTAAACTGAGCTCGCAAGCGGTATTGAAACAGACGGACGGGCGGACAGACGGACATGGCTATATCGACTCTCCTATTGATCCTGATCAAGAATATATATACTTTATGAGGACGTTTCCGAGTCTCCTTCACTGCGTTACAAACTTCTGACCAAAATTATAATACACTCTGCAAGGGTAGAAAAAGATTTACAAACTGCCAGTGTGAGCGTGACTACTAATGATGAATGAGGATCCACTGAGCCAAATGAAACTTTTAACTATTCCCTTTGGAAACTCACTATCCGTTTCAGAAAGAATTGCAATTCCAAGAGTCCCCAACCCGGCAGGTGATTTGTGTAATTCCATTCAGGAAAAGGCGGACGTTTTTGCGAATATCCTTTAAAAACGATTTAAGTTTTTTAATTTTTTCTCAGAGTTCATTAGAAAACTGGTTGAGGATTATTAAGAAATGCCGTTTAAAATGTCCCTTCTGATGACACTGCAAGAGATGGTGAATCAAATTAAAAAGTCCCAAAAGTAAAAAATCACCTGGATAAGATCTTTGAAGATCCGGTTATCCAGACCCTTAAACTCCTTCTGCTGCTAAATAGCAGTCTATGGATGGGCCACTTTCCTATGATTTGGAAGACAGCACACATTACAATGGTTCCAAAGCCAAAAAAACTGCATTCCGAAGTAGATGGATATAGCCCAATCAGCTTTCTCTCAGCACTGGATTACGGAAAGGCTGATCCTGAGCAAAAATCTTTTATTTTTTGTTTGTTTTGAAATTGCTTTATTATTTATTTATTGAAATAATTTGTGCGTCTTCACAGAGAACGGTCGTGTTTTTGTTTTGCGCTCCGAATTTTCATTTTTCTTATTAAAACCACCGGGGTTTACTTAAATCTCTTTAATGTTTCTACACCTTTAAGTCTTTTCTAACAACTTTCCGATCGCTTCGCGAGTGCATCGTGATCAACTTGTGTTTAGTAAATAAAAAGTTTTTATCATAACTTAATTCGGTGCTGGTTTGTTGTTATTGTTTTCTATTGCCCCTCTTTTCAGTCTTTCTCTTCGTCGTTGAGCGCTGTGGGAACGGCACGCACTCCAACGGTAATATCTCTCAGAGGTGTTTTATACCGGAGTTCATCGGTTAATAATCTGCTCTATCTCTCTTTTCGTTTCAATCTCGTTTCGTGGTGCCTAACATCAAAGTTATTTGGTGTTTCGTTCCCGCTCTGTCGCTCCCTTTGTTCTCTCATTAAAAAGTTCTTGAGCGCTTTGGATTTTTTTTTTGTCCGCTATAGTGCACAGTGGTCCGTGGTCAGTAATAATGGCCTTCTGTTCTTTTAAAAATTGCAAGAAAGTTATCTCGGCTGGACAGCAAAGTATTCCCTGCCATGTGATAAAATTTATCACGCAAAGTGTCTTGGCTATTCTGGCCTGGTTCGTGATGCCACAACAACGCTACAACTGCGATTAATGCATCGTATACGAGAACCAGGCAATAACTATTAGGCGGCTCACAAACTGCCGGAACTGCCGTAAAAGTACGGACCTGCTCGTGGCGCTCAAGTTGATGATTTTTGCATCTGTGTGTTCCACCAGTTTCTATTTGTAAAAGAGTACGAAGCTAAGAGAAACAAGAGAGAACGCTATAGTCGGGTGCCCCGACTATCAGATACCCGTTACTCAGGTAAAGGAAGTGCGAGGGAGATGGAGATAGAAACTTTGACCACGCATAACTTTTTAACGAATGATCCGATTTGAAAAATTTCTTCTACATTTTGATAGGTATTGATAAACACAATAAAACTGCATTTTTACTTTTCCGAAATATTTAAATTTTTAAAATCGTATATAAGCGATTGTGGGCGTTAAAGGGGGCGTGGCACCTTTTTGAAACAAACTTGCGCTGCGTAGGAACTCCTAGAATCTGCATGCAAAATGCCAATCTTCTAGCTTTTATAGTTTCCGAGATCTCAGCGTTCATACGGACAGACAGACAGACGGACAGACGGACAGACGGACATGGCTATATCGACTCGGCTAGTGACCCTGATCAAGAATATATATACTTTATAGGGTCGGAAACGCTTCCTTCTAGCTGTTACATACTTTTGCACGAATACAATATACCCTTTTACTCTACGAGTAACGGGTATAAAAAAAGAATAGTTCAGGGGAAATGGAAAATACCATTAAAGAACCATCCCCAGCTCCCTCCACATCCTCTTCTGTTCCAAAAAACAAGCCTCCTCTTTTCTTCTTTGCTATCAGAATACAAGAGGCTTACTTAGTCAGCTGACTAAATTGTATTCGGATAGTTTTTCTTTTCCATATAATATTATGGTATGTACAGAGACCTGGTTAAGGCCGGATATTCTTAGCTCCGAAATTCTCCCGGGTAAGTACACAATTTATAGGCCTGATCGTCAGTCCAGACGGGGAGGTGGAGTCCTGATTGCTGTCGACTCCACCTTTTCGTCTGAATTACTAACTTTCGAAGAATTTTATGACATCGAATTCCTAGGTATAAAATTATCGTTTCCCGGTAGTTTTGTATATATTACTTTTTTATATATCCCACCATCATCTGAGTTCTCTATTTACGAAAATCACGTTTCCGTTATTCAGTCCATTTCTAAAAAACTGTCAGATCGAGATCAGTTAATAGTATAGGGTGATTTTAATATATCTAGTGCGACATGGTCCCCTGATGTAAACTCTAACAGTTTACTTCCTATAGCGCATCATGACTTTATTGACGGCTTGCTTGACATTGCGCTATCCCAAGTGAACCATGTTAAGAACTCCTTATCAAGAACGTCACCACTTACACAACCGGAAGATCCTTATCATCCAACTCTAGAGCTGACTGTAGACGCAAGAACAGAGCTGAATAAAAAATCCGAAAAGTCGGTTAAACGAATCCGCTTCTTTCGTAAGGCAAACTTTCATCTTTTAAATACTTTTATATCCGGCTATGACTGGTCCGAATTTTATTCATGCACTAACGTGGCTAAGGCCGTTAATATCTTTTATAATGCATTGAATTCCTTCTTTTATCCGTGTGTTCCGTTATACTATCCGTCAATTTCAAATAAACCTCCGTGGTTTAATAAAGAGTTGTCACACCTAAAAAATATTAAGTCCAGACTTTTCAATAAATTTAAAATGTGCGGTTCACAATCTGCCTTCTCTCGGTACCTAAGGGCTCGGTCAAATTTTATCGTGCTTAACGCACGGTTTTATAAAAGCTATTTGACTCGTTGTAGGGTCCAATTTTCACAAGATCCAAAACAGTTTTATAATTTTGTTAACACTAAGCGTAAATCAGCCTGTTACCCTTGATCGCTATCATTCGAAAACTCTACGGCAAATTCTGATCAGGCAATTGCCAATCTATTTGCCCAGTTTTTCCAGACAACATATTCTGTTTCATCCCGTCCAAATCCGTTTTATTCAAATGCCATACCCAAGTCGAACTTGATTTTTTGTCCGAGGTTAAGCGAAAGCTCCCTTCTTTTGGATCTCCATAAAGTTAAGCCAATCTATTCACCGGGTCCGGACGGAGTTCCACGCTGCGTGCTTAAATACTGTGCTGAAACTCTGTGTAAACCTCTGTACAAATTGTTTACCTTGTCTTTAAAAACATCATATTTCCCAATTATGTGGAAGGAGTCATTTGTCATTCCCCTTCATAAGAAAGGAAATAAATGCAATACAAGTAATTACAGCGGCATATCCAAATTATCCGCCATCCCAAAGCTTTTCGAAAACACTATTACACCGCATTTGCAACATCTTTGTAGATCGATTATATCTCCATGTCAACATGTATTTATAAGGCGAAGATTTACGACGACAAACCTCTTGGAGCTAACGTCTTTTGTAATAAATGGCTTTAGAAAGAACATGCAGACTGACGTAGTTTACACTGATTTTAGTAAAGCGTTTGCATTTTTCTTCAAGGCTCTGCTTTCTGGCTCCAGTTCGACCTTAAAGAGTGGTTGCCGCTTTTTATTTCTGTTGATAGTATTAATAATATTTTTGGAGAAAAATCTTTTTTCTTTCAGTGCTTCTATTATCTCATTGGTTGATACGTCGGGCTCTATGCCCTTTAGCACTACCTTGCTACTCTTGAGCTGTACGTGTTGATCTTCAGTTTTAGCTTGAAGTTTTGTTTCATGAATACTCCCTCTAGCAAGAGGAGTAACATAAAAGTTGTCATTCCCGACCAGCGCAACAATTTTCTTTACTAGGGCATTTTAGTTCTGTTCCCTTATGTAAATTGGTGGGGGCTTTGGTTTCTTTACAGCCTGTCCAGCTTCGGATTTATTATTTTCAATTTCCGACAATAGGGCGAATTTGTTGTTACTAAATGCCCCTGGTTGTTTTGGTTTATTTCCAACCATTTTATTTTGCGGGCTTAGCTTCCGTTTGATTTGGATGTAACGATCCATGCCAGTCTGTATAGCCGGACCCACTTGTTGTTGTTTGATATTGTCTATACTGGCACTCGTACTTACAATTGGCTTTGTAGTTTTATTCGGCGCTGCAGAAGTTGCAAACGCATTCGAAATCGCGTTGTTGTTAACGGCGGCCGTTGATGTTGATGTTGCAGTGGCTGCGGTTGCAGAAATTAACGAGATCGCAGTGCTCGGGGCTGGTGAGCTGTGAGTCGAAGCTGGGGGTGGGGTTCTACACTGCTCCATGAAGTGGGAGTTGGTTTGAGTAGGGCTGAGTTGCTCTTTGAAGAAGTTATTTTTACTTCTGTATCACGGGTTGAGAAATAAGAGATATAACTGTTTCTCTGGTCTATGGAGCTTATACGCTCATTTTTTGAATCGCCACTCATTGAGCTATTACTCGTTGCACTTCTTAGTTTTTATAATAACTTTGTACTAGTTTTATACATAGCACTAATTATCTTATACTATTTTATTTTCTGTTTTTAGCAATAAGATTGCCTTTATTATACTTCTCAAGTATTTTTATACCCGTTACTCGTAGAGTAAAAGGGTATTTTGTATTCGTGCAAAAGTATGTAACAGGTAGAAGGAAGCGTTTCCGACCCTATAAAGTAAATATATTCTTGTTCAGGATCACTAGCCGAGTCGATCTAGCCATGTCCGTCTGTCCGTCTGTCTGTCTGTCCGTATGAACGCTGAGATCTCGGAAACTATAAAAGCTAGAAGATTGGCATTTTGCATGTAGATTTTAGGAGTTCCTACGCAGCGCAAGATTATTTCAAAATGGTGCCACGCCCCCTCTGACGCCCACAAGCCACAAGCAGTGCCCACAGTTTTGATGCTATTATGGAAATTTTAATTGATGTGTATTTATTTCGTCAATAAATATCGATTGGCCTAATATAAGTTTGCCACGCTCACTCTAACGCCCAAAAACCCATTAAACGCTGAAACCTGTCTAGCGCCCACATTTCCGCCTTTCATGGCCCGTGGTACCACGGTAGCGCCATCTAACGGATGACTTTGGAACAGCTGGCCAAGGTGCTAATTCGAGCGGCGAAAAACATACAAGAAGGCATATTTATATTAAGTTGTTTAGCTGAGTAACGGGTATCTAATAGTCGAGGCACTCGACTATAGCGTTCTCTCTTGTTAGTTATTTGTTTTTCACTTTTAAGCTGTTTTTTCGCTTTTTGACCAAATTGACAAAATTTCCTGACTGAATTTCAATCATTAGCAGTTCCTCTACCTCCATCCCTTGGCTTGTCAATAATTAACCCTATTTTATCACGAAAGTCCGTTTGAACTGGAGCCTTTCTCTTTGTTACTTAAAGCTTTTGTTCAGGTGATCTAAAAATGCGCAAAAAGTACTTAATAGGCATGAAGTGATGATAATCCGAATTCAAAATACTTTTCCTCCACTTCTCTTGAAATACTCGATTCTAAAACGTTAATTTGTTTGGGTTTTACTCCGCTTATAGCATTTCAGTGTATTGCTTAACGCGATGCACGCCTTACCATCTACCATAGAAAGTTGCAGTGAGTGATTTATAAATTAAATTAAATTTTCTAATGAAAATTACGTACCATATTTGGTAGGCTTTAAGGCGTTTATTTTATTCTTAAAGTAATATACTGCTCTTTTTCAACGGTTAATATGGTAGTCTCCCTCGTAAATTATAGTCTGACTGGCCTACAATAGTGTTTAGATAATAGCCAGCGCAAAGGAGAAGCTGCAGACTCGCCATGTTTAACTACACTCCGAAATTTTTCTACATTTGTGCCCTCTTCTGTAATGATCAAAGATATGCATTCGTAAAAACACACATTAATAAGGAGCGCCTATAAGAACGAAATAAAAAAAAATCGAGGACGTAAGCTAACTTCGGCAAGCCGAAGTTTTAATACCCTTGCAAACTTGTGCCGAAATTGCTAAAATTGAAAAAGTAGCGAACAGAATAAGGTATACATAAATAAACTAGATTTGCATAGTTTCATGTCAATTGCTTTTATACTTAAAAAATGTCATATAAAAATAGAAAAAAGGGATATTTTCGCAGTATTTTACAATTTTTCCTACGGAAGCTATAAGATCGGCACGCGCTTTTACCCTGATCAAGGTATGCATAAAAAAATACGATTTGGAAAGATTTGGATTTGGGAAAAGCTTTTACACGGTGCGAAATATCTTCCATTCCTGCAAGTTATATCCGATTGTTCCTATGGGAGCTATAGGATATAGACATCCGATCAAACTTGATCTGCGTACACATGTTTTAGGATGATTGTGAAAGTTTCAGATCGCTAGCTTTTAAACTGAGCTCGCAAGCGGTATTGAAACAGACGGACGAGCGGTCAGACGGACATGGCTATATCGACTCTCCTATTGATCCTGATCAAGAATATATATACTTTATGAGGACGTTTCCGAGTCTCCTTCACTGCGTTACAAACTTCTGACCAAAATTATAATACACTCTGCAAGGGTAGAAAAAGATTTACAAACTGCCAGTGTGAGCGTGTCTACTAATGATGAATGAGGATCCACTGAGCCAATGAAACTTTTAACTATTCCCTTTGGAAACTCACTATCCGTTTCAGAAAGAATTGCAATTCCAAGAGTCCCCAACCCGGCAGGTGATTTGTGTAATTCCAGTCAGGAAAAGGCGGACGTTTTTGCGAATATCCTTTAAGAACGATTTAAGTTTTTTAATTTTTTCTCAGAGTTCATTAGAAAACTGGTTGAGGATTATTAAGAAATGCCGTTTAAAATGTCCCTTCTGATGACACTGCAAGAGATGGTGAATCAAATTAAAAAGTCCCAAAAGTAAAAAATCACCTGGATAAGATCTTTGAAGATCCGGTTATCCAGACCCTTAAACTCCTTCTGCTGCTAAATAGCAGTCTATGGATGGGCCACTTTCCTATGATTTGGAAGACAGCACACATTACAATGGTTCCAAAGCCAAAAAAACCGCATTCCGAAGTAGATGGATATAGCCCAATCAGCTTTCTCTCAGCACTGGATTACGGAAAGGCTGATCCTGAGCAAAAATCTTTTATTTTTTGTTTGTTTTGAAATTGCTTTATTATTTATTTATTGAAATAATTTGTGCGTCTTCACAGAGAACGGTCGTGTTTTTGTTTTGCGCTCCGAATTTTCATTTTTCTTATTAAAACCACCGGGGTTTACTTAAATCTCATTAACGTTTCTACACCTTTAAGTCTTTTCTAACAACTTTCCGATCGCTTCGCGAGTGCATCGTGATCAACTTGTGTTTAGTAAATAAAAAGTTTTTATCATAACTTAATTCGGTGCTGGTTTGTTGTTATTGTTTTCTATTGCCCCTCTTTTCAGTCTTTCTCTTCGTCGTTGAGCGCTGTGGGAACGGCACGCACTCCAACGGTAATATCTCTCAGAGGTGTTTTATACCTGAGTTCATCGGTTAATAATCCGCTCTATCTCTCTTTTCGTTTCTATCTCGTTTCGTGGTGCCTAACATCAAAGTTATTTGGTGTTTCGTTCCCGCTCTGTCGCTCCCTTTGTTCTCTCATTAAAAAGTTCTTGAGCGCTTTCGATTTTTTTTTTGTCCGCTATAGTGCACAGTGGTCCGTGGTCAGTAATAATGGCTTTCTGTTTATTGAAAAATTGCAAGAAAGTTATTACGGCTGGACAGCAAACTTGCTGCCCGCGATTCGAATCCAGCTCAGCTGCCAATCTTAGGCGCCACTCAACTGGTACTAAGATCGGGGGCAAAAAGTGATTCGGTATCCGAAGTTGCTGGAATCGATGTGGCTCCGCTAGGTACTTCCGTTCTGTCCGCTCAAAATAAAGTAGTGGCCCCAACACCTCATGTAGACTTAACGTCCGGATTACCGGCCGTACTTGTAGTACAGATACAAATTCTGTAGTACCAAAAAGGGTTGCATGTGTTGTACCAAAAACGGTTACTTGTGTTCGGTGTAGCATATCACGAATGATTCTACCAGCAACGAAAGATGGTGGGTGTAGCTTCAAGTGGGGCACGCGCTGGTTCCGGCTCTTGTTTTCGTCGGTAAAGGGAGTGAGTTTCCAATTTAATCCACAGTCCTACTTGCTCGCATATTACAATACAAAATCCTATTTAAATTCGCGTGCGAACTGACTTTGAGATTAATTGTAGGGGGACAGAACTAAGATTGGGGTAAAGACGAAGGGAATACCTGAAAAGAAGGGTGCTGCCTAGATGGAATGGCAGCATCTGATGTGTGTGTGTCAGTGCCAGCAGCGAGGATGTTATTTGCCGCTGACATTGCCCACCCTACCATGATCACCACAGCCGCATAACCTGACACAGGTTGTTGATCCCTTCGACACACGCCTAACTCCTAATCATCGTCATCGATGCAAGCTTCCATTGGAAAACAATTTAGCAATTCATGTTTATATTATGTTTAATACAAGAAAAGTATTACTAACAAAGGGTATCATTAAGGTTACAAAGTTGGGTATCATATAAAGTTTATGCTAAGCTCATATTGATAAAGTAAATTCAAATCGAAGCAAAGGTATTTAGAATTTAAGCATTAATTTGGAATATGAACTTTAATTTAATTCACTGAGCAAGTATTTATCAAGTGGGAATTTGTTTTATAATATCAAAATCAGTAGAATATTATAGTACACAGTCAATCAAAATACGTAACATTACGACCGGTGCCGATCACTTACCCAAAATATCCAACGTTGAAAGCGCTTTCAATATGTTGTATTATTGGCTGTAATTTGTTTTATAAATTGGAAAACTACATTTCAATTGACTGTAGGTTAAGATAAATTTGGGAAAAACACTTCCAGGGGCTTAAACACTTGCTCTCATGACGAAATTTGCTTACTGCATATCGAATTATTTGATTACAATAGGATTTGAGTAATTTACGTTAACTGATTATTAAATATTTATGTTTTAATTAATTTACCGATATAGAAATTTAATTTAAATTAAGTATAGGAATTTAGTTTAAATTTAGGTAAGTTTACATTGTGTTGTGTTAAGTAGACTGAGTCACGAAGCAGGTGTTGCAGGCTTGAGCCTGCCCACTTGTGCACTTTCAGCAGAGGGCTGCACTGTATGTATGTAGGTGAGACACAGGGTGTACTCAGAACAGATAGAACAAACTGTTACTAAGTTGCACGGACGCACATGAACTTGTACAAATTGGTTTGGATCGGAATTCACAAGAATTTTTAGCGTGGACGCTGGGTGGCAACACTGGTTGAAATTTTCACTGTTTTTTTTTTTTTTTTTATGGTGAATGTTGAAAACTGATGAAAGTGCTGACGATCACGTTGGTGGCGCTTTTTACAATTTTCCCAGAAAAACGGGAACCAATAGAAGGAGGAACTCGACTTCAATTTTCCACGATGCTGACGAAAATCTGTGCAGAAATTTCCCCGGGCTGTAAGCCCCGTGAAGGAGTAAACTCGACTTCCAAGAATTTTCCTATAAAATAAACGGGAACCTACTGGTAAGAGAAAACCTTATAAAAGGCTGAGGATGTCTGATATTTTCCAAGATTTGGTTTCGGTATATCCCTGGGTTTGGTTGAAACACTGAAGAAAATATGTTCAGGAGAGAACGATCTTCACTCCACCAAGGTCCAAAACGGAAAGACCGAATAATCGAAATGCGCCAGTCACAAAGGCTTAACCAAAAAAAATCGAAAAAATGTGGGACCAGAGTTGCTCAAAAATCTTTATCGAACACGTCTTTTCAGTGTTGTAAAGACAGAAATTATTTGAATTTGGCTCTGCCATTTTAATTCGTGGCGGCAACTTCAAATCCTAGCGGGAATTTTAAATTGAAGTGGGAAATTTAAAAGTTGAAAATTTTAACAACAAGCGCCCTACATCGGGTGCCCCAGCTAAAACATGTATTTGTTTCACGGCTCGCCCCAGACTTCTCATCACTGTATATTACGGCTTATATCCGTAACAAAATCCAAGTTGATGATTTGAAGGTCGAAAAATTTAAATTTTCTTATGCTAGGAAAGTATCATCATTTACGAATGGTATTCCTTGTGCTCTTTTTGCATCTGTGTGTTCCACCAGTTTCTGGCCCGTGGGCATATTTGTAAAAGAGTACGAAGCTAAGAGAAAAAAGAATAGTTCAGGGGAAATGGAAAATACCATTAAAGAACCATCCCCAGATCCCTTTACATCCTCTTCTGTCCCAAAAAACTAGCCTCCTCTTTTCTTCTTTGCTATCAGAATACGAGAGGCTTACTTAGTCAGCTGACTAAATTGTATTCGGATAGTTTTTCTTTCCCATATAATATTATGGTATGTACAGAGAACGGGTTAAGGCCGGATATTCTTAGCTCCGAAATTCTCCCGGGTAAGTACAAAATTTATAGGCCTGATCGTCAGTCCAGACGGGGAGGTGGAGTCCTGATTGCTGTCGACTCCACCTTTTCGTCTGAATTACTAACTTTCGAAGAATTTTATGACATCGAATTCCTAGGTATAAAATTATCGTTTCCCGGTAGTTTTGTATATATTACTTTTTTATATATCCCACCATCATCTGAGTTCTCTATTTACGAAAATCACGTTTCCGTTATTCAGTCCATTTCTAAAAAACTGTTAGATCGAGATCAGTTAATAGTATAGGGTGATTTTAATATATCTAGTGCGACATGGTCCCCTGATGTAAACTCTAACAGTTTACTTCCTATAGCGCATCATGACTTTATTGACGGCTTGCTTGACATTGCGCTATCCCAAGTGAACCATGTTAAGAACTCCTTATCAAGAACGTCACCACTTACACAACCGGAAGATCCTTATCATCCAACTCTAGAGCTGACTGTAGACGCAAGAACAGAGCTGAATAAAAAATCCGAAAAGTCGGTTAAACGAATGCGCTTCTTTCGTAAGGCAAACTTTCATCTTTTAAATACTTTTATATCCGGCTATGACTGGTCCGAATTTTATTCATGCACTAACGTGGCTAAGGCCGTTAATATCTTTTATAATGCATTGAATTCCTTCTTTTATCCGTGTGTTCCGTTATACTATCCGTCAATTTCAAATAAACCTCCGTGGTTTAATAAAGAGTTGTCACACCTAAAAAATATTAAGTCCAGACTTTTCAATAAATTTAAAATGTGCGGTTCACAATCTGCCTTCTCTCGGTACCTAAGGGCTCGGTCAAATTTTATCGTGCTTAACGCACGGTTTTATAAAAGCTATTTGACTCGTTGTAGGGTCCAATTTTCACAAGATCCAAAACAGTTTTATAATTTTGTTAACACTAAGCGTAAATCAGCCTGTTAACCTGCATCGCTACCATTCGAAAACTCTACGGCAAATTCTGATCAGGCAATTGCCGATCTATTTGCCCAGTTTTTTCAGACAACATATTCTGTTTCATCCCGTCCAAATCCGTTTTATTCAAATGCCATACCCAAGTCGAACTTGATTTTTTGTCCGAGGTTAAGCGAAAGCTCCCTTCTTTTGGATCTCCATAAAGTTAAGCCAGTCTATTCACCGGGTCCGGACGGAGTTCCAGGCTGCGTGCTTAAATACTGTGCTGAAACTCTGTGTAAACCTCTGTACAAATTGTTTACCTTGTCTTTAAAAACATCTCATTTCCCACTTATTTGGAAGGAGTCATTCCCCTTCATAAGAAAGGAAATAATTCGAATATAAGTACAGAGGTATATCCAAATTATCCGGCATCCCAAAGCTTTTCGAAAACACTATTACACCCCACTTGCAACATCTTTGTAGATTGATTTTATCTCCATGTCAATATGGATTTATAAGGCGAAGATCTACGACTACAAACCTCTTGAAGCTAACGTCTTTTGTAATAAATGGCTTCAGAAAGAATATGCAGACTGACGTAGTTTACACTGATTTTAGTAAAGCGTTTGATTCAGTAAATCACTCGCTTCTTGTATTAAAGCTAGACTTATTAGGGTTTCCATGTGATCTTCTAACATGGATCTCAAGTTATCTGAGTGGTAGGACTCAACGAGTCCTCTTTAAAAACTCGATCTCTGATTTGATCCGAGTTACTTCAGGCGTCCCACAAGGAAGCCACCTTGGCCCACTTCTTTTTACTTTATTTATAAACGATCTCCCTCTAGTCTTGACAAAGTCGCGTGTCCTTATGTACGCAGATGACGTTAAGTTATGCCTGCAATATAACGAAATTTCTAGCAGTTCAGACTTACAATCTGACCTAAATGCTTTTCAAACATGGAGTTGTGAAAATCCTTTCGATTTAAATATCGCCAAGTGCAAAGTAATGACATTATTTCGGGTGAACCTACAATATGCAACGTATACGCTGGGTGGTTGCGCGTTGTCTAGAATTACGCAGGTTGATGACCCTTCTTGACCCAAAACTTAAGTTTTGTGACCATATTACTTCTATGGTGAATAAAGCCAGGGGAGTACTTGTATTTATTGAAAGGTGGTCAAAGGAATTTGATGATCCCTATGTTACAAAGACTCTGTTCATTTCACTAGTCCGTCCAATCCTGGAGTACTGTTCAGCAGTTTGGAGTCCTCAGTATGGTGTACATATAGACCGGATAGAGTCTGTGCAAAAGAACTTTTTATTATTTGCTCTACGGGGCCTTAACTGGAATGCAAGCCTTATTTTACCATCCTACTCTAGTAGACTTCTCCTAATTAATCTACCATCCTTAGTAAGCCGTAGAACGATGCTTGGCACAACTTTTATCTATAAACTTATTCACGGGGATGTGGAGAGTCCCGAGTTACTGGGTCGCATAAGCTTTACCAGAAACTATGTTCCTTTTAAATTAAATATTTGTAGATCTAACTTTGATATGCATGAACCGTTTATAGTACTGTGTAACGACTATAATAGACTATACCACATTATTTCTACTACCGACTCTTTGCCAAGCCTAAAATCATTAATTTTATCTGACTTAGCACAAAATTAGTATTAGTATTAGTCTCGTACGTATTACTAATCTTTGTCTGTCCGCTTCTATATTGTCCTTTTTCACTTCTCGCGATCTCGTTTTTTACGCCCACTGGTCTTCGCGCCTAACTAGGACTGCTTGGTGCCGTAAGGGCCACTTGCTTGCGCTGATCATAGCGCATCAACGTCCGAATTAAAAAACCCTCATGTATCCCAATTTTGGTAAACCCTTTGACCCAACTAATTAATGTTAACTTTAGTAATTCTTCCCAACTTGGCCACATATGCAGAATTTTATAAACAAATATTAGAAATACACGGAGAGACAATACATCAAGGTATAAATGGAAAATTTGTAATTTATGCAAAGCACAGCACAGAAAAGTTGCTCTACCTTTTGAATAAACTCCTGAAACCAAATTCGCGTTAAATACTTCAATTTTTAACATGTATCGACATACATTTAAAATTCATTTCTCTTATTAATGGATTAAGAAAGCCACAAGAGGCTGCTGCGATAGCCCAAGCGGCTGCAATTGATAAGTTGTTGTTACGCTTTGATCAAATGATGTCAGTAATGACGACCACACTACAGAGCGTGATTTCTAAGCACGCCAATCTATCAGGGTCAACGCATTGCGATGACTAATTACGGTATAAATTTTGTTATTTGGAACGCCAAATACTTATTTGGCAAATCACTCGAGATTGAGCACTTCCTCCAGGAACGCAATATTGCCATTTTATTGATCTCAGAGACACATTTTACCAGCCGTTCATTCTTCCACATTAATGGATATGTTGTACACTATGCAAACCTGATGATCGACATCGTGGTGCTGCTGCTGTCATCGTCAAATCCTGTTTAGATTATCACCTAAGCGCCACAATATCGAAGACTCACCTGCAAGCAGTTGCCGTAACTTTGGCTTTGGCAGAATTTCATTTGGTGCTGTCTACTGTCCACCTGGTCACCTTTATTGGGCGACTGAGGAATATCTGCGTCTGTTTAGCTCTGTAGGTAGCTGCTTTCTCATTGGAGGGGATTGGAATGCACACCACAGTTTCTGGGGGTGCAGGCGATCATGCCCTCGGGGAAACACCCTGAGGTCAGTTATTGCTGACTCAAATATGCAGATTTTGGCTACTGGCGGACCCACTCATTTTCCTTGGATCAATGACCACCTCCCGACGGCCATTGATTTTGCAGTGTACAAAAGCATCCCGTGCAACCTCCTTACAATCTCAGAGTGCCCGGACTTTCCTCTGATCATATTCCGCTCCTGATATATTTTTGCGTGGCTATACGATCGTCACCAAATCCAAGCTTCTTCCCCGGGATTCGGATCTAAAAAGATTCAGTGCGCAACTTACTGCTATGACTCAAGAACAACCTTCCTTTGCTGAGGTCTTAGTTGAACAGATCCATCAAGCTGCCCCTCTTCCTAGAAGTATACCTATTCCTCCTCCATCTTGGGCTTATTCAAAGCCAAAAAATTGCTGCCTTGGCTGCACTTCGCCGTGTCTGGATGAGGATGAGGCATACCATCGATATGGCAAGGTGGAAGGCTACTGTGTCAGAGCTAAGGAAAGTCCTCCGTTCGGCCAAGTCAGAAGTTTTTATGGACAAGCTCAGTGCAATTAATCCTAACCAGAATTACGGATTTGCGCTGTGGAAATACACCAGCAACCTTAAAAGACAGCCGCTTCAGAGGATTTTCCTTAAACGTAGTGATGGGACTTGAGCCCACAGTGATTCCGAGATTACTGAAGAATTTGCTGATGATCTTGAAAATCGCTTTACTCCATTTGAATTTGCAACAAGCGAAGAAGTCCAGACAACAATCTCTAGTTTAGGGCTTTCATTTCACCCTCCTGTTACTGTTCGTCCAGTAGACGAAGATGAGGTACGTGGTCATATAAAGCGACTGGTTACTACTAAAGTTCCTGGCATGGATGCGATTGATGGCAAAGTAGCAAAGGCTCTGCCTAGCTCTGTCATTGCACAGCTCTGTCTCCTCTTTAATGCTTGCCTGGACCTTGGTTATTTTCCATCACCTTGGAAACGAGCATTAGTCACAATGGTGGCAAAAAAAGGAAAAGACCCATGTTGCCCGGAATCTTATAGGCCGATTAGTTTGCTGTCCACTTTCTCCAAGATTTTTGAGCGGATCATGCTTGGTAGACTTCTAGCTATTAACGCCTTTGAAGACGCATTTCCGAACCACCAGTTTGGTTTCCGTAGTCGCCATAGTGCTATCGAGCAAGTGCACAGAGTAATTAACCATATCTTGGGGGCTTTCGAAGACCACAAATACTGCTCTGCCGTTTTTCTCGATGTTCGACAGGCCTTTGACAGGGTTTGGCACGAAGGACTGTTCTACAAGCTAATGCCGCTTTCGCCTGAAAGACTCTTAAATCTCGTTGTATCGTTCTTAGATAATAGGGAGTTTGCTGTAGACATTCGTGGACACCGTTCTGGACTTCGCCCAATTCGTGCTGGTGTCCCGCAAGGAAGCGTACTTGGTCCGGTCCTGTATACAATTTACACTTCGGATCTTCCAAACCCAGTTGCTCGTGGTACACTCCTGGCCACATATGCAGATGACACTGCATTTCTTGCAGCTGGTAGCACCACTACGTCTGCGTCCCGACGCGTCCAGACATTCTTAGACGAATTTGAGTGCTGGGCCTCTCGATGGAACATAGCGCTTAATGTTGACAAAACGCAACATGCCACTTTTGCTCCCCGCCCTGGCCGTTCGCGTAGCCTTTACATTGATGGGAATAGGCTCAAGCACGAAGATAAGGTGACGTACCTCGGAGTTACCTTAGACCGTCGCCTTTGTTGGAAGGGACAAATTGATCGAGTTTGTGGATCAGCAAGAACAAAACTTGACAAAATGGACTGGCTCCTTCGTCCAGGCAGTGGCCTATCCCTTGAAGCTAAGGTGCGGCTTTTTAAGGCCATTGTCCTTCCAACTTTAAACTGGGGAATCACTTGCTGGCGCACGGCCTGTGATTCGTCACTAAAAAGGGTGCAAACATGCATTACAAAGGCTCTCAGGAGGATGCTAGGGGTGAAGTGGCACCATTATGTAGAAAACCGAGTTATGTTCCAGGACACGGGAGTGCCGACGGTAACGGAGACGATTTGCAAATCCTGAAGTCGATACCGGGAACGTTTGCTCACACATGCAAACTGTCTGGCAAGACATCTTGCAACACCACTGGGTCGACGGCGTCTCCGCAGACGACACCCGGCAGACTTATGGATTCTCGGCCGTGACAGACACGGTCGTCTTCTGTAAGGTCCATCCTTGTGTGGCGTGTTCAACAAACTATAAAACAAAAAAAAAAAAAAAAAAAAATTTGTAATAGTCTCGTACGTATTTCTAATCTTAGTCTGTCCGCTTCTACATTGAGCTTTTTAACTTCTCGCGATCTCGTTTTTATGCATATTAGGCGCCGCGCGTAACAAGCACTGCTTGGTGTCGTAAGGGCCACTTGTTTGCGCTGATCATAGTGCATGAACGTCCGAAAAATCTTCTCCATTTGGATACTAACAATAAGTGTATCAAATCTTATAGTAATCTAACTAACAGTCATAAGACTGGTACTGAATGCGGCCCTGAGAATTATTGCTTGGTTGGAAGGTCGTTGAAGGCGGGTTCTGCTGGAAACCCGAGACAAGCCTCTTGCGAGATGATTTGAGTGCACGGAGTGTTTTTGTTTGTAGGTCGTCTTTTGTTTGTCAATATCATCTTTTACTGCAAGAATGCCGAGGTCTCTGTGGATGTTTTGGTTGCGAGTATACCACGGTGCCCCTGAGGATTTTCGATTGTGCACGCTGTATGATGTCAATGTTGCTGCTGCTCGCGTTCCCCCATAGCTGGGAGCCATATGTCCAGATAGGCTTGAGAATAGAGCTGTGGAGCAGGACCTTGTAGTCCAGACGCAGGATCGCAGGCGATCGAAAGTTTAATATGCTGTGGAAGCTGCTGTCTTTTAGTTTTAGATCTAGTTTCTTACATTCGATGCGTCTTCTCCAGGTTAGTCGTTTCTCTAGGTGGACGCCGAGATATGTTATATCGATGGCTTGGGGAATCTGCGTACTATTTAAAAATAGCGGGGGGCACGATTGTCTATTTAGGGTAAACGTTATATGTTTACACTTTTGTTCATTAATTTGATTCGCCAGCCTGATAGCCACTTCTCAATATGCCGGGACTAAGTTTTTTTCTCTTAAATATGGTGTAATGCGCGTGAGCAGGCATTTTTCTAGTAATTTGGACAGGCACGATAGTAAGCTTATTGGCTGTACGATGAGGGAATTGTGTGGTCTTTCCCAGGCTTCGGTATCATTATAACCACAGACTTTTTCCATTTTTTGGGGTAGTAGCCAAGTTTTGTGATCCCGTTAAATAGCTTGCATATAACATCCACTGCGCAGTTTGGAAGTTCAATTATCATTTTTGGAGTTATTAGGTCGCCCCCAGGAGCCTTTTTCGGTTTTATTTGCTTCCTATTGACATTAGCAATTGTAGATGCTTGAAACAAAATCCGGTTAACTGCAATTTCAGAGCTAAGCGGCGGTAGTTGAAGAGAGTTTGTGGCGGCGTTCGGCTGAAATACATTTCGTAGGTGTAAAGCAAATGTTACGGCTCTGTCTTTGTCACTGCGGGCCCAAGTAATCGGAGTGACTAATTCTATCGGAGAGCTTAAATTTGGGTGAGCGCAAGCTCCTCTTCTTGCTTGAGGGTTTTGGTGAGTCTGCGGGTGGCTTCATTAAAGAGTTCATTCGAATGGGGCGATCTGCAGGATTGCCAAGCGCGTCGTAGACGACGTTTTTCCCGAACCAGTTGTTCGATTTGCAGATTAGCGATAGCGATTTGGCGCTTAATAAATTTCGAGTTTGTTGCTCAAATTTATAATTGCTTTATACAGTTGTCTTCCTTTGGGAGTCACGAATCTTGATCCCCAGTGCGTGTGCTTGGCGTTGTAGTCTCCTCCTGCTATAAAGCGATCTCCGAGTGAATCGTATAAGTCCAAGAATTGCTCTTCAGTTATTGTAAAACGCGGTGGGCAATAGACAGCGGCTATAGTGATACTGCCGTTCCCTGCTTGTAGTTTTATAGATGTAACCTGCAAATAATTTGTTGCAAACCTCTGGTGAAAGTGGTGCTTAATCCGTTCCCTGATTAAGTTTCCAGTTCCTCCGTGAGCCTTACCGTCCCGATGATCTGTGCAGTATGAAGTATAACCTCTTATTTGGAAGTTGTATTTACTTGTGAGATGCGTTTCTGCCAGCAGCATTACATCTATTTGGTTTTCATTGAGGAATTGAGATATTTCAAGTTTGTGCAGTGAAACGCCATTGGCATTCCACATGGATATTCGAAGACAAGACATCGATTATTTAGATTGTTGGGATGTGAGCAAATTTATTAAAATGTTTTGATTTTGCATAAGGTTTGCCATTGTTGTTTTCATGAAGGACATAAATTCCATCATACCCTGTTGTAAAGTCAGCATCATTGTTTCCATGCTGTTTGGTATTTGTCCTATTGCTTGCTGAGGTGTTACTACATTTTGATCAGAGCATTGAGCTTGTGGGAACCCCGTCTGATTGGCAAGTCCTGATTTTAGGGCACTGGCGTAAGAAACTCCCCCATTTGTGTTGAGGGGTCCAAATGAAGATCTGGCTGCTTTCGCAAAGAAAACATTAGGTGTGGTTTGGGATTGAACGTACGCATTTCGTGCATTCTGGGAGCGTGCGGGGCTTTGGTTTCTTTTGAACAGCCTGTCCAGCTTCGGATTGATTATTGTCAGTTCCCGACAATAGGGCGAATCTGTTGTTACTAGAGGCCAATGTTTGTTCGCTGCCTTTATTAGGGCAATTTTGTTTTGGTTTATTTGCAACCATTTTATTTTGCGGGCTTAGCTTCCGTTTGATTTGGATGTAACGATCCATGCCAGTCTGTATAGGCGGACCCACTTGTTGTTGTTTGATATTGCCGATATTGGCACTCGTATTACAATTGGCTTTGTAGTTTTATTCGGCGCTGCAGAAGTTGCAAACGCATTCGAAATCGCGTTGTTGTTAACGGCGACCGTTGATGTTGTTGTTGCAGTGGCTGCGGTTGCAGAAATTAACGAGGTCGCAGTGCTCGTGGCTGGTGAGCTGTGAGTCGAAGCTGGGGTGGGGTTCTACACTTCAAGCTCCATGAAGTGGGAGTTGGTGTCAGTAGGGCGAGAGAACAGTGCTCTCGCACTGTCAATGTTTAGTAGGGCTGAGTTGCTTTTTGATGAAGTTCTTTCTTCTTCTGTATCCCGGATTGAGCAATAAGAGATATAACTGTTTCTCTGGTCTACGGAGCTTCTACGCTCATTTTTTGAATCGCCGCTCATTAGATTTTTTTAATAACTTTGGACTAGTTTTATACATAGCACTAATTATTATTTTCTGTTTTTAGCAATAAGATTGCCTTTATTACGCTACTCCAGTATTTTAAGTTATTTGTTTTTCACTTTTAAGCTGTTTTTTTCGAAGATCGCGCAAAACACGTCTGCACTCTACGAGTGTATAAATTTTTTTTTTTTATTTGCGTCAATGCATTTACTAAATTGCTACAGTACCTAAACACGCATAAAAGGTTTTGGAGGCAATCTTAAAATAAGGCAAGCTCGAGCTCATGTGCTTGTAAAATCTTATAATCTTGTAAACTTACATAATAAATGGAAGCCTTTTAGATTCCCCCTATCATCCCCAATTAAGCAGCTTAGGTATTAAATTCGCAATGTTTATACTTTTCAAAAGACATAGTGCTAATAGAACTCAACTTTGCTAGGCCGGGAAAAATAAATGTGCTAATTGGTGAGGAGTACCATTATTCGTTGCTGATCCCATATTAGCAATATATAAAATCCGGTGAACCAATCCTTAAAACACAAAATTTGGCTGGATTTTTGCAGGAAAAATAAGTTCCGCAAACAAATCATCAGCAATTGTTGCAGCAGCCACTAGGTGATGATACTTGACTCTGGACAGTTTTTAATCTAAAAGTAATCATTGGCCAGTAACTAAGGTTCACAAGGTAAATAATTTTCTCCGGTAGATTAATCGTTAACCTCCCATTTTCTAAGCAATCATTACCCTTTTGGGTCAGGGGAAATTGCAACAAATGATTGTCTCTCTCAAGCAATAGGCGTTCTGGAAACAATTCAAATTCGTCAAGAACAAGGAGAAAATGATGCAAGGAATTGCCAAGGAGGACACTGACAGCGATGTTAAATAAGGCCAAACTATAGTGTAAAAACAATTGGTCTTTTTTGGATGTCCTAAATGGCACGCTACGAAGATTACCAAATGGGGAGCCTGCTCTGAATTCACACAATACTTTGATTTGTGTCAATTCTGCAGCAACTTTGCGAGACAAAACTAGATTGGAATGACCAGCATTCTCACGAACTTCAAAAAGAATGAACAAATTTACGTTAACAGTTTAAACTCGGCTGTGATTCCTTGTCACTTCTACGATTGAAAGGTTTCAGTAACGCAGGATTTACAAACCTTTGTGGATGACTCTAAACGTGAATACTGTTAGCAATCTACATAACGCCACCCATATCATCGCATGCCTTGCGGAAATATGTCAAAAATCATAGCTAAATTGAATGGAAATAAAAGATTTTTAATGCAACTACTTAAACCCAAACATAAATTATGGATTCTATTATGAATATAATCAGATAGTAGAACAGCACATCGCCTTAATCTAGAAGGAATGTATCAGGGCACCACCTGATGCAAGGATACATGATCCTGATAGCTCAACTGACTTTTTTGACTACTACAACGAATACTGACAACACTGATATGTGACATCGCACGATTAGTCCTATACAAGTCTTTCCTAAACAAATAAGAAAACAACTAAAATTCGAGAGCATAATATGCTTGGTAGCGAGCGAACTAAAGTTCACATTCAGTCGCTTCGGAAATATAGCAGCTATAAAATGACTACCTCAACACAAGCTCAACGTCCAGACGACCAAACAACCGATTTAACCTACAAGGAACTGAACGTTCTACAACAAGGTCTAACGGCAATTGATCATCAAATTTATACATGCTGCCACTTATAACTAAGGGGGTAGATTCCAAAACAATAACTTTCAAAACATATTTTATAACAACAATCTGTTCGACTCTATCAAGAACTGGGGTAACAACAAAAGTTCAAATAATAATACTTTAGGTAATCACTATTATCCTAGATTTTCTCAATTTGTTAAAAACACGATTAAATTGAATTATTATTGTAAATATAACGGAAGATCGTAATCAAATAAAATAGATGATGAAGAAGAGATCCCGAAGCAAGTCAGAGGCGTGAGACAAGTATCAGAACTGGCAGTAAATAGACACAGTAATTAAAGGTTGGTAAAGTCTGGAGGAGCGATCTTGGTGGTCTGGAGAAAAAAATTGAACATTGTTTAAGCATTCACATACAATACCCATTAACATCTATCTATCCATCAATCTATATGCAGCTAGAAGATATTAAGTTAATGGGAGTAGCAAATCTTTCACAATAAAACTTATCAACTGGATAGTGCCAGCATTGCATAGGGAATTAAATGTCAATATTTCAATTGCTGAGGTGCTTTGAGAGCTTGGTCAATGTGTGCAACGGAAATTTGAAACACTTCAAGAATATTTGTATACTTTAATGAGCCAATTTGCTTACTCGAAGAAAGTGTGGAAGAATATTTATGTGTATTTATGAGAATATTGAGTTTATGAAACGAGAAACGGGTTTTATATAGTTATTTCAGCCGAAGGAATCAAAGCATATCCAAGTAAGATTCAAGCTATTTGCGGATTTTAACGTTAATTTACAAATAGTATTTTCGATCGTATCTCTTCGGATGAAGTTTTCAAACATGATCTGACTATAAACCGATTGTTTCCGTATATATATAGGAACTTAATATGAAATTGTAATGATGGAAAATAAAACTTACAAAGTTTGATTATCAAATAAAATAAAACAATGGATAAGAGAATCATGAGTCACATGCTTTTTTTTATAAAAAAAGGAATCTCAAGTCAACAAAATTAAAGACGTTTAATAAAAGACGAATTGGAAAATACTGCAGCAACCATACATGGGCTTACGAAGTGACATAGTTACTTTTTTAATCACCAACGACTTTTTGAAAAGAAAAATAAAAACACTAAAGAACTAAAAAACTTTTAATAAAATAATTTGCAGTGGTCGTTAATAAAATTCATATAACGGCACAATTTTGATATCTTCATTAATATTGTGAGCCAAAAATATATTAAATTAACCCAGCAACGGAACGAAATGAATGAAAACTTCAGTAATATCTCCATACCTGCCCACGTAGTAGGACTTTTATCAGAAACTATTAAAAATTTATGAAAAGACAAAACACCTAAGTATCAAAATGACTTATGACGATTTTAAAACAAAGTATTATTCCAGACACACTGAAACTTATTTAACATATTACAAGGAACTGTAAAGTATAAAATTTATAGAAAGAAGAGCTGAAAAAAGTGGCTCTCCCTTTTAAAAAGACTCTTGGAAGCTAAAATAATCACGATAAGCCCATATATAAAGCATTCATAAAACAATCAACGAAAGGAATTATTATTTAACTTACAGATTCTGAAGAAAAATTAATGAAAATTACGAAAAACAAGAAAGGAAATCTAACTTCGGGCGGAGCCGAAGTTGATATACCCTTGCAGAATATTCTGTAAATTATATTCTCCAAAACTATTCATATGATGCATTCTTAATACTCATTAAAAATCCCAATTTCCTAACTTTAAACCGTTCAGTTATATGGCAGCTGTATGATATAGTCGGCCGATCCCGGCCGTTCCGACATATATACTGCGTGCAAAGGAAATAAGGGTGTGTGCAAAGTTTCAGTTCGATATCTTTAAAACTGAGAGACTAGTTTGCGTAGAAACAGACAGACGGACAGACAGACGGACAGACAGACGGACAGACGGACAGACGGACATGGCTATATAAACTCAGGTGGTGATCCTGATCAAGAATATGTATACTTTATAGGGTCGGAGATGTCTCCTTCACTGCGTTGCACACTTTTGACCAAATTATAATACCCTCTGCAAGGGTATAAAAAACACAAATTAAAAAAAAAAAATAAAATTTCTTTCATCATTCTAGGGAAACTGACAATACTAACTCTGATTATGAAAATGATTATGATAGTGACATGGACATGGACAAAATTACCACTGACAACAGCTCAACAGATTAGTGTTACACCGATTCCTTCAAATAACTATTGTTTATTTTCTAACACAGGTACTACAAAAATACCTGAACATGAACATCATAAAATAAATCAAACAAAAATATTAGAAACATGTCAGGAATTTATGATATTCGAAAACCAGTTTCAATACGTACAAAATATTGCCTTATCTCTAAAACAACTAAAACAAGAAAGGAAAGCTATCTTCGGGCGGAGCCGAAGTTGATATACCCTTGCAGAATACTCTGTAAATTATATTCTTCAAAATTATTCGTATGATGCATTCTTAATACTCATAGAAAATCCCAACTTACTAACATTAAAAACACCCAAGTTATGGCATTTCCAATCGTTCAGTTATATGGCAGCTATAGGATATAGTCGGCCGATCCTTATGAAATTTGGTAGGCCGGATTAATTGGCCCATAGAAAATCCCAACTTCCTAACTTAACAAACACCAAAGTTATGGCATTTCCGATCAATCAGTTATATGGCAGCTATATGATATAGTCGGCCGATCCCGGCCTTTCCGACATATATACTGCGTGCAAAGGAAAGAAGGGTGTGTGTAAAGTTTCAATTCGATAGCTTTAAAACTGAGAGACTAGTTTGCGTAGAAACAGACAGACGGACAGACAGACGGACAGACAGACGGACAGACGGACATGGCTATATAAACTCAGGTGGTGATCCTGATCAAGAATATGTATACTTTATAGGGTCGGAGATGTCTCCTTCACTGCGTTGCACACTTTTGACCAAAATTATAATACCCTCTGCAAGGGTATAAAAAACACAAATTAAAAAAAAAAATAAAATTTCTTTCATCATTCCAGGGAAACTGACAATACTAACTCTGATTATGAAAATGATTATGATAGTGACATGGACATGGACAAAATTACCACTGACAACAGCTCAACAGATTAGTGTTACACCCATTCCTTCAAATAACTATTGTTTATTTTCTAACACAGGTACTACAAAAATACCTGAACATGAACATCATAAAATAATCAAACAAAAATATTAGAAACATGTCAGGAATTTATGATATTCGAAAACCAGTTTCAATACGTACAAAATATTGCCTTATCTCTAAAACAACTAAAACAAGAAAGGAAAGCTATCTTCGGGCGGAGCCGAAGTTGATATACCCTTGCAGAATACTCTGTAAATTATATTCTTCAAAATTATTCGTATGATGCATTCTTAATACTCATAGAAAATCCCAACTTACTAACATTAAAAACACCCAAGTTATGGCATTTCCAATCGTTCAGTTATATGGCAGCTATAGGATATAGTCGGCCGATCCTTATGAAATTTGGTAGGCCGGATTAATTGGCCCATAGAAAATCCCAACTTCCTAACTTAACAAACACCAAAGTTATGGCATTTCCGATCAATCAGTTATATGGCAGCTATATGATATAGTCGGCCGATCCCGGCCTTTCCGACATATATACTGCGTGCAAAGGAAAGAAGGGTGTGTGTAAAGTTTCAATTCGATAGCTTTAAAACTGAGAGACTAGTTTGCGTAGAAACAGACAGACGGACATGGCTATATCAACTCAGGAGGTGATCCTGATCAAGAATATATATACTTTACAGGGTCGGAGATGTCTCCTTCACTGCGTTGCACACTTTTGACCAAAATTATAATACCCTCTGCAAGGGTATAACAAGGGAATTATTTCGTCACAAGGGCAAAAACGTGTATTTATTACTTATAATTTACTTAAAATATTAAAAGAAGATAAGCTAAAACGTATACACATGCCAGAAAAAGTATGCGTACAAACATGCCCGCAACTTTGGAGTTTAAAAAAACATGTTGAAAAAAATCTTACAAATTTAATTTTTATTTTAGCAGATAGTACATTTATTCACCTTTCGTTTGATGTAACTTAACCCTTCTAACTCTTATAATTTTCCTAATATTAACAAAAAACAAGAAAGGAAAGCTAACTTCGGGCGGAGCCGAAGTTGATATACCCCTGCAGAATATTATGTACATTATATTCTCCAAAATTATTCATATGATGCATTCTTAATACTCATAAAAAGTCCCAACTTCCTAACTTTAAAAACACCAAAGTTATGGCATTTCCAATCGTTCAGTTATATGGCAGCTATAGGATACAGTCGGCCGATCCTTTTGAAATTTAATAGGTCGGATTGATTGGCCAAAAATAAAACCCAGAGAAAATCCCAACTTCCTAAACTTATGCCATTTCCGATAAATCAGTTATATGGCAGCTATAGGATATAGTCGGCCGATCCTTATGAAATTCGGTAGGTCGGATTGACTAACCAAATATAAAACCCATAGAAAATCCCAGCTTTACAAACACCAAAGTTATGGCATTTCCGATCAATCAGTTATATGGCAGCTATAGGATATAGTCGGCCGATCCCGGCCGTTCCGACATATATACTGCGTGCAAAGGAAAGAAGGGTGTGTGCAAAGTTTCAACTCGATAGCTTTAAAACTGAGAGACTAGTTTGCGTAGAAACAGACAGACGGACAGACGGACAGACATGGCTATATCAACTCAGGAGGTGATCCTGATCAAGAATATATATACTTTATAGGGTCGGAGATGTCTCCTTCACTGCGTTGCACACTTTTGACCAAAATTATAATACCCTCTGCAAGGGTATAACAAGAAAGGAAAGCTAACTTCGGGCGGAGCCGAAGTTGATATACCCTTACAGAATACTCTGTAAATTATATTCTCCAAAATTATTTATATGATGCATTCTTAACACTCATAAAAAATCCCAACTTCCTAACTTTAAAAACACCAAAGTTATGGCATTTTCAATCGTTCAGTTATGTGGCAGCTACAGGATATAGTCGGCCGATCCATATGAAATTGGTAAGTCGGATTAATTGGCCAAAAATAAAACCCATAGGAAATCCCAGCTTCCTAACTTTAAAAACACCAAAGTTATGGCATTTCCGATCAATCAGTTATATGGCAGCTATAGGATATAGTCGGCCGATCCTTATGAAATTTGGTAGGTTGGATTGATTGGCCAAATATAAAACCCATAGGAAATCCCAGCTTCCTAACTTTAAAAACACCAAAGTTATGGCATTTCCGATCAATCAGTTATATGGCAGCTATAGGATATAGTCGGCCGATCCTTTTGAAATTTGGTAGGTCGGATTGATTGGCCAAATATAAAACCCATAGAAAATCCCAGCATCCTAACTTTAAAAACACCAAAGTTATGGCATTTCCGATCAATCAGTTATATGGCAGCTATAGGATATAGTCGGACGATCCTTTTGAAATTTGGTAGGTCGGATTGATTGGCCAAATATAAAACCCATAGAAAATTCCAATTTCCTAACTTTACAAACACCAAAGTTATGGCAATTCCGATCAATCAGTTATATGGCAGCTATAGGATATAATCGGCCGATCCCGGCCGTTCCGACATATATACTGCGTGCAACTTCCTAACTTAAAAACCACCAAAGTTATGGCATTTCCAATCGTTCAGTTATATGGCAGCTATAGGATATAGTCGGCCGATCCTTATGAAATTTGATAGGTTGGATTGATTGGCTAAAAATAAAACCCATAGAAAATCCCAACTTCCTAACTTAACAAACACCAAAGTTATGGCATTTCCGATCAATCAGTTATATGGCGGCTATAGGATAAAGTCGGCCGATCCTTATGAAATTTGGTAGGTCGGATTGATAGGCCAAATATAAAACCCATTGAAAATCCCAACTTCCTAACTTCACAAACACCAAAGTTCTGGCATTTCCTATCAATCAGTTATATGGCAGCTATAGGATATAGTCGGCCGATCCTTATGAAATTTGGTAGGTCGGATTGATTGGCCAAATATAAAACCCATAGAAAATTATTTTTCCTAACTTTACAAACACCAAAGTTATGGCAATTCCGATCAATCAGTTATATGGCAGCTATAGGATATAGTCGGCCGATCCCGGCCGTTCCGACATATATACTGCGTGCAAAGGAAATAAGGGTGTGTGCAAAGTTTCAGTTCGATATCTTTAAAACTGAGAGACTAGTTTGCGTAGAAACAGACAGACGTACAGACAGACGGACATGGCTATATAAACTCAGGAGGTGATCCTGATCAAGAATATATATACTTTATAGGGTCGGAGATGTCTCCTTCACTGCGTTGCACACTTTTGACCAAAATTATAATACCCTCTGCAAGGGTATAAAAAACACAAATTAAAAAAAAAAAATAAAATTTCTTTCATCATTCCAGGGAAACTGACAATACTAACTCTGATTATGAAAATGATTATGATAGTGACATGGACATGGACAAAATTACCACTGACAACAGCTCAACAGATTAGTGTTACACCGATTCCTTCAAATAACTATTGTTTATTTTCTAACACAGGTACTACAAAAATACCTGAACATGAACATCATAAAATAAATCAAACAAAAATATTAGAAACATGTCAGGAATTTATGATATTCGAAAACCAGTTTTAATACGTACAAAATATTGCCTTATCTCTAAAACAACTAAAACAAGAAAGGAAAGCTAACTTCGGACGTAGCCGAAGTTGATATACCCTTGCAGAATATTCTGTAAATTATATTCTTCAAAATTATTCATATGATGTATTCTTAATACTCATAAAAAGTCCCAACTTCCTAACTTTAAAAACACCAAAGTTATGGCATTTCCTATCAATCAGTTATATGGCAGCTATAGGATATAGTCGGCCGATCCTTATGAAATTTGGTAGGTTGGATTGATTGGCCAAATATAAAACCCATAGGAAATCCCAGCTTCCTAACTTTAAAAACACCAAAGTTATGGCATTTCCGATCAATCAGTTATATGGCAGCTATAGGATATAGTCGGCCGATCCCGGCCGTTCCGACATATTTACTGCGTGCAACTTCCTAACTTTAAAAACACCAAAGTTATGGCATTTCCAATCGTTCAGTTATATGGCGGCTATAGGACAGACAGACGGACAGACGGACATGGCTATATCAACTCAGGAGGTGATCCTGATCAAGAATATATATACTTTATAGGGTCGGAGATGTCTCCTTCACTGCGTTGCACACTTTTGACCAAAATTATAATACCCTCTGCAAGGGTATAACAAGAAAGGAAAGCTAACTTCGGGCGGAGCCGAAGTTGATATACCCTTACAGAATACTCTGTAAATTATATTCTCCAAAATTATTTATATGATGCATTCTTAACACTCATAAAAAATCCCAACTTCCTAACTTTAAAAACACCAAAGTTATGGCATTTTCAATCGTTCAGTTATGTGGCAGCTACAGGATATAGTCGGCCGATCCATATGAAATTGGTAAGTCGGATTAATTGGCCAAAATAAAACCCATAGGAAATCCCAGCTTCCTAACTTTAAAAACACCAAAGTTATGGCATTTCCGATCAATCAGTTATATGGCAGCTATAGGATATAGTCGGCCGATCCTTATGAAATTTGGTAGGTTGGATTGATTGGCCAAATATAAAACCCATAGGAAATCCCAGCTTCCTAACTTTAAAAACACCAAAGTTATGGCATTTCCGATCAATCAGTTATATGGCAGCTATAGGATATAGTCGGCCGATCCTTATGAAATTTGGTAGGTCGGATTGATTGGCCAAATATAAAACCCATAGAAAATTCCAATTTCCTAACTTTACAAATATAAAACCCATAGGAAATCCCAGCTTCCTAACTTTAAAAACACCAAAGTTATGGCATTTCCGATCAATCAGTTATATGGCAGCTATAGGATATAGTCGGCCGATCCTTTTGAAATTTATTAGGTCGGATTGATTGGCCAAATATAAAACCCATAGAAAATCCCAGCATCCTAACTTTAAAAACACCAAAGTTATGGCATTTCCGATCAATCAGTTATATGGCAGCTATAGGATATAGTCGGACGATCCTTTTGAAATTTGGTAGGTCGGATTGATTGGCCAAATATAAAACCCATAGAAAATTCCAATTTCCTAACTTTACAAACACCAAAGTTATGGCAATTCCGATCAATCAGTTATATGGCAGCTATAGGATATAATCGGCCGATCCCGGCCGTTCCGACATATATACTGCGTGCAACTTCCTAACTTAAAAACCACCAAAGTTATGGCATTTCCAATCGTTCAGTTATATGGCAGCTATAGGATATAGTCGGCCGATCCTTATGAAATTTGATAGGTTGGATTGATTGGCTAAAAATAAAACCCATAGAAAATCCCAACTTCCTAACTTAACAAACACCAAAGTTATGACATTTCCGATCAATCAGTTATATGGCGGCTATAGGATAAAGTCGGCCGATCCTTATGAAATTTGGTAGGTCGGATTGATAGGCCAAATATAAAACCCATTGAAAATCCCAACTTCCTAACTTCACAAACACCAAAGTTCTGGCATTTCCTATCAATCAGTTATATGGCAGCTATAGGATATAGTCGGCCGATCCTTATGAAATTTGGTAGGTCGGATTGATTGGCCAAATATAAAACCCATAGAAAATTATTTTTCCTAACTTTACAAACACCAAAGTTATGGCAATTCCGATCAATCAGTTATATGGCAGCTATAGGATATAGTCGGCCGATCCCGGCCGTTCCGACATATATACTGCGTGCAAAGGAAATAAGGGTGTGTGCAAAGTTTCAGTTCGATATCTTTAAAACTGAGAGACTAGTTTGCGTAGAAACAGACAGACGTACAGACAGACGGACATGGCTATATAAACTCAGGAGGTGATCCTGATCAAGAATATATATACTTTATAGGGTCGGAGATGTCTCCTTCACTGCGTTGCACACTTTTGACCAAAATTATAATACCCTCTGCAAGGGTATAAAAAACACAAATTAAAAAAAAAAATAAAATTTCTTTCATCATTCCAGGGAAACTGACAATACTAACTCTGATTATGAAAATGATTATGATAGTGACATGGACATGGACAAAATTACCACTGACAACAGCTCAACAGATTAGTGTTACACCGATTCCTTCAAATAACTATTGTTTATTTTCTAACACAGGTACTACAAAAATACCTGAACATGAACATCATAAAATAAATCAAACAAAAATATTAGAAACATGTCAGGAATTTATGATATTCGAAAACCAGTTTTAATACGTACAAAATATTGCCTTATCTCTAAAACAACTAAAACAAGAAAGGAAAGCTAACTTCGGACGTAGCCGAAGTTGATATACCCTTGCAGAATATTCTGTAAATTATATTCTTCAAAATTATTCATATGATGTATTCTTAATACTCATAAAAAGTCCCAACTTCCTAACTTTAAAAACACCAAAGTTATGGCATTTCCTATCAATCAGTTATATGGCAGCTATAGGATATAGTCGGCCGATCCTTATGAAATTTGGTAGGTTGGATTGATTGGCCAAATATAAAACCCATAGGAAATCCCAGCTTCCTAACTTTAAAAACACCAAAGTTATGGCATTTCCGATCAATCAGTTATATGGCAGCTATAGGATATAGTCGGCCGATCCCGGCCGTTCCGACATATTTACTGCGTGCAACTTCCTAACTTTAAAAACACCAAAGTTATGGCATTTCCAATCGTTCAGTTATATGGCGGCTATAGGACAGACAGACGGACAGACGGACATGGCTATATCAACTCAGGAGGTGATCCTGATCAAGAATATATATACTTTATAGGGTCGGAGATGTCTCCTTCACTGCGTTGCACACTTTTGACCAAAATTATAATACCCTCTGCAAGGGTATAACAAGAAAGGAAAGCTAACTTCGGGCGGAGCCGAAGTTGATATACCCTTACAGAATACTCTGTAAATTATATTCTCCAAAATTATTTATATGATGCATTCTTAACACTCATAAAAAATCCCAACTTCCTAACTTTAAAAACACCAAAGTTATGGCATTTTCAATCGTTCAGTTATGTGGCAGCTACAGGATATAGTCGGCCGATCCATATGAAATTGGTAAGTCGGATTAATTGGCCAAAATAAAACCCATAGGAAATCCCAGCTTCCTAACTTTAAAAACACCAAAGTTATGGCATTTCCGATCAATCAGTTATATGGCAGCTATAGGATATAGTCGGCCGATCCTTATGAAATTTGGTAGGTTGGATTGATTGGCCAAATATAAAACCCATAGGAAATCCCAGCTTCCTAACTTTAAAAACACCAAAGTTATGGCATTTCCGATCAATCAGTTATATGGCAGCTATAGGATATAGTCGGCCGATCCTTATGAAATTTGGTAGGTCGGATTGATTGGCCAAATATAAAACCCATAGAAAATTCCAATTTCCTAACTTTACAAACACCAAAGTTATGGCAATTCCGATCAATCAGTTATATGGCAGCTATAGGATATAATCGGCCGATCCCGGCCGTTCCGACATATATACTGCGTGCAACTTCCTAACTTAAAACCACCAAAGTTATGGCATTTCCAATCGTTCAGTTATATGGCAGCTATAGGATATAGTCGGCCGATCCTTATGAAATTTGATAGGTTGGATTGATTGGCTAAAAATAAAACCCATAGAAAATCCCAACTTCCTAACTTAACAAACACCAAAGTTATGGCATTTCCGATCAATCAGTTATATGGCGGCTATAGGATAAAGTCGGCCGATCCTTATGAAATTTGGTAGGTCGGATTGATAGGCCAAATATAAAACCCATTGAAAATCCCAACTTCCTAACTTCACAAACACCAAAGTTCTGGCATTTCCTATCAATCAGTTATATGGCAGCTATAGGATATAGTCGGCCGATCCTTATGAAATTTGGTAGGTCGGATTGATTGGCCAAATATAAAACCCATAGAAAATTATTTTTCCTAACTTTACAAACACCAAAGTTATGGCAATTCCGATCAATCAGTTATATGGCAGCTATAGGATATAGTCGGCCGATCCCGGCCGTTCCAACATATATACTGCGTGCAAAGGAAATAAGGGTGTGTGCAAAGTTTCAGTTCGATATCTTTAAAACTGAGAGACTAGTTTGCGTAGAAACAGACAGACGTACAGACAGACGGACATGGCTATATAAACTCAGGAGGTGATCCTGATCAAGAATATATATACTTTATAGGGTCGGAGATGTCTCCTTCACTGCGTTGCACACTTTTGACCAAAATTATAATACCCTCTGCAAGGGTATAAAAAACACAAATTAAAAAAAAAAATAAAATTTCTTTCATCATTCCAGGGAAACTGACAATACTAACTCTGATTATGAAAATGATTATGATAGTGACATGGACATGGACAAAATTACCACTGACAACAGCTCAACAGATTAGTGTTACACCGATTCCTTCAAATAACTATTGTTTATTTTCTAACACAGGTACTACAAAAATACCTGAACATGAACATCATAAAATAAATCAAACAAAAATATTAGAAACATGTCAGGAATTTATGATATTCGAAAACCAGTTTTAATACGTACAAAATATTGCCTTATCTCTAAAACAACTAAAACAAGAAAGGAAAGCTAACTTCGGACGTAGCCGAAGTTGATATACCCTTGCAGAATATTCTGTAAATTATATTCTTCAAAATTATTCATATGATGTATTCTTAATACTCATAAAAAGTCCCAACTTCCTAACTTTAAAAACACCAAAGTTATGGCATTTCCTATCAATCAGTTATATGGCAGCTATAGGATATAGTCGGCCGATCCTTATGAAATTTGGTAGGTTGGATTGATTGGCCAAATATAAAACCCATAGGAAATCCCAGCTTCCTAACTTTAAAAACACCAAAGTTATGGCATTTCCGATCAATCAGTTATATGGCAGCTATAGGATATAGTCGGCCGATCCCGGCCGTTCCGACATATTTACTGCGTGCAACTTCCTAACTTTAAAAACACCAAAGTTATGGCATTTCCAATCGTTCAGTTATATGGCGGCTATAGGACAGACAGACGGACAGACGGACAGACGGACATGGCTATATCAACTCAGGAGGTGATCCTGATCAAGAATATATATACTTTATAGGGTCGGAGATGTCTCCTTCACTGCGTTGCACACTTTTGACCAAAATTATAATACCCTCTGCAAGGGTATAACAAGAAAGGAAAGCTAACTTCGGGCGGAGCCGAAGTTGATATACCCTTACAGAATACTCTGTAAATTATATTCTCCAAAATTATTTATATGATGCATTCTTAACACTCATAAAAAATCCCAACTTCCTAACTTTAAAAACACCAAAGTTATGGCATTTTCAATCGTTCAGTTATGTGGCAGCTACAGGATATAGTCGGCCGATCCATATGAAATTGGTAAGTCGGATTAATTGGCCAAAATAAAACCCATAGGAAATCCCAGCTTCCTAACTTTAAAAACACCAAAGTTATGGCATTTCCGATCAATCAGTTATATGGCAGCTATAGGATATAGTCGGCCGATCCTTATGAAATTTGGTAGGTTGGATTGATTGGCCAAATATAAAACCCATAGGAAATCCCAGCTTCCTAACTTTAAAAACACCAAAGTTTTGGCATTTCCGATCAATCAGTTATATGGCAGCTATAGGATATAGTCGGCCGATCCTTTTGAAATTCGGTAGGTCGGATTGATTGGCCAAATATAAAACCCATAGAAAATTCCAATTTCCTAACTTTACAAACACCATTTCCAATCGTTCAGTTATATGGCGGCTATAGGACAGACAGACGGACAGACGGACAGACGGACATGGCTATATCAACTCAGGAGGTGATCCTGATCAAGAATATATATACTTTATAGGGTCGGAGATGTCTCCTTCACTGCGTTGCACACTTTTGACCAAAATTATAATACCCTCTGCAAGGGTATAACAAGAAAGGAAAGCTAACTTCGGGCGGAGCCGAAGTTGATATACCCTTACAGAATACTCTGTAAATTATATTCTCCAAAATTATTTATATGATGCATTCTTAACACTCATAAAAAATCCCAACTTCCTAACTTTAAAAACACCAAAGTTATGGCATTTTCAATCGTTCAGTTATGTGGCAGCTACAGGATATAGTCGGCCGATCCATATGAAATTGGTAAGTCGGATTAATTGGCCAAAATAAAACCCATAGGAAATCCCAGCTTCCTAACTTTAAAAACACCAAAGTTATGGCATTTCCGATCAATCAGTTATATGGCAGCTATAGGATATAGTCGGCCGATCCTTATGAAATTTGGTAGGTTGGATTGATTGGCCAAATATAAAACCCATAGGAAATCCCAGCTTCCTAACTTTAAAAACACCAAAGTTTTGGCATTTCCGATCAATCAGTTATATGGCAGCTATAGGATATAGTCGGCCGATCCTTTTGAAATTTGGTAGGTCGGATTGATTGGCCAAATATAAAACCCATAGAAAATTCCAATTTCCTAACTTTACAAACACCAAAGTTATGGCAATTCCGATCAATCAGTTATATGGCAGCTATAGGATATAATCGGCCGATCCCGGCCGTTCCGACATATATACTGCGTGCAACTTCCTAACTTAAAAACCACCAAAGTTATGGCATTTCCAATCGTTCAGTTATATGGCAGCTATAGGATATAGTCGGCCGATCCTTATGAAATTTGATAGGTTGGATTGATTGGCTAAAAATAAAACCCATAGAAAATCCCAACTTCCTAACTTAACAGTTTGCGTAGAAACAGACAGACGGACAGACAGACGGACATGGCTATATAAACTCAGGAGGTGATCCTGATCAAGAATATATATACTTTATAGGGTCGGAGATGTCTCCTTCACTGCGTTGCACACTTTTGACCAAAATTATAATACCCTCTGCAAGGGTATAAAAAACACAAATTAAAAAAAAAATAAAATTTCTTTCATCATTCCAGGGAAACTGACAATACTAACTCTGATTATGAAAATGATTATGATAGTGACATGGACATGGACAAAATTACCACTGACAACAGCTCAACAGATTAGTGTTACACCCATTCCTTCAAATAACTATTGTTTATTTTCTAACACAGGTACTACAAAAATACCTGAACATGAACATCATAAAATAAATCAAACAAAAATATTAGAAACATGTCACGAATTTATGATATTCGAAAACCAGTTTTAATACGTACAAAATATTGCCTTATCTCTAAAACAACTAAAACAAGAAAGGAAAGTTATATGGCAGCTATAGGATATATTCGGCCGATCCTTATGAAATTTGGTAGGTCGGATTGATTGGCCAAATATAAAACCCATAGAAAATTCCAATTTCCTAACTTTACAAACACCAAAGTTATGGCAATTCCGATCAATCAGTTATATGGCAGCTATAATACCCTCTGCAAGGGTATAAAAAACACAAATTAAAAAAAAAAATAAAATTTCTTTCATCATTCCAGGGAAACTGACAATACTAACTCTGATTATGAAAATGATTATGATAGTGACATGGACATGGACAAAATTACCACTGACAACAGCTCAACAGATTAGTGTTACACCGATTCCTTCAAATAACTATTGTTTATTTTCTAACACAGGTACTACAAAAATACCTGAACATGAACATCATAAAATAAATCAAACAAAAATATTAGAAACATGTCAGGAATTTATGATATTCGAAAACCAGTTTTAATACGTACAAAATATTGCCTTATCTCTAAAACAACTAAAACAAGAAAGGAAAGCTAACTTCGGACGTAGCCGAAGTTGATATACCCTTGCAGAAGATTCTGTAAATTATATTCTTCAAAATTATTCATATGATGTATTCTTAATACTCATAAAAAGTCCCAACTTCCTAACTTTAAAAACACCAAAGTTATGGCATTTCCTATCAATCAGTTATATGGCAGCTATAGGATATAGTCGGCCGATCCTTATGAAATTTGGTAGGTTGGATTGATTGGCCAAATATAAAACCCATAGGAAATCCCAACTTCCTAACTTAACAAACACCAAAGTTATGGCATTTCCGATCAATCAGTTATATGGCGGCTATAAGATAAAGTCGGCCGATCCTTATGAAATTTGGTAGGTCGGATTGATAGGCCAAATATAAAACGCATAGAAAATCCCAACTTCCTAACTTCACAAACACCAAAGTTATGGCATTTCCTATCAATCAGTTATATGGCAGCTATAGGATATAGTCGGCCGATCCTTATGAAATTTGGTAGGTCGGATTGATTGGCCAAATATAAAACCCATAGAAAATTAATTTTCCTAACTTTACAAACACCAAAGTTATGGCAATTCCGATCAATCAGTTATATGGCAGCTATAGGATATAGTCGGCCGATCCCGGCCGTTCCGACATATATACTGCGTGCAAAGGAAATAAGGGTGAGTGCAAAGTTTCAGTTCGATATCTTTAAAACTGAGAGACTAGTTTGCGTAGAAACAGACAGACGGACAGACAGACGGACATGGCTATATAAACTCAGGAGGTGATCCTGATCAAGAATATATATACTTTATAGGGTCGGAGATGTCTCCTTCACTGCGTTGCACACTTTTGACCAAAATTATAATACCCTCTGCAAGGGTATAAAAAACACAAATTAAAAAAAAAAAAAAAATTTCTTTCATCATTCCAGGGAAACTGACAATATTAACTCTGATTATGAAAATGATTATGATAGTGACATGGACATGGACAAAATTACCACTGACAACAGCTCAACAGATTAGTGTTACACCCATTCCTTCAAATAACTATTGTTTATTTTCTAACACAGGTACTACAAAAATACCTGAACATGAACATCATAAAATAAATCAAACAAAAATATTAGAAACATGTCAGGAATTTATGATATTCGAAAACCAGTTTTAATACGTACAAAATATTGCCTTATCTCTAAAACAACTAAAACAAGAAGGGAAAGCTATCTTCGGGCGGAGCCGAAGTTGATATACCCTTGCAGAATACTCTGTAAATTATATTCTTCAAAATTATTCGTATGATGCATTCTTAATACTCATAAAAAATCCCAACTTACTAACTTTAAAAACACCCAAGTTATGGCATTTCCAATCGTTCAGTTATATGGCAGCTATAGGATATAGTCGGCCGATCCTTATGAAATTTGGTAGGCCGGATTAATTGGCCAAAAATAAAACCCATAGGAAATCCCAACTTCCTAACTTAACAAACACCATTGCATTTCCGATCAATCAGTTATATGGCAGCTATAGGATATAGTCGGCCGATCCCGGCCGTTCCGACATATATACTGCGTGCAAAGGAAATAAGGGTGAGTGCAAAGTTTCAGTTCGATATCTTTAAAACTGAGAGACTAGTTTGCGTAGAAACAGACAGACGGACAGACAGACGGACATGGCTATATAAACTCAGGAGGTGATCCTGATCAAGAATATATATACTTTATAGGGTCGGAGATGTCTCCTTCACTGCGTTGCACACTTTTGACCAAAATTATAATACCCTCTGCAAGGGTATAAAAAACACAAATTAAAAAAAAAAATAAAATTTCTTTCATCATTCCAGGGAAACTGACAATACTAACTCTGATTATGAAAATGATTATGATAGTGACATGGACATGGACAAAATTACCACTGACAACAGCTCAACAGATTAGTGTTACACCCATTCCTTCAAATAACTATTGTTTATTTTCTAACACAGGTACTACAAAAATACCTGAACATGAACATCATAAAATAAATCAAACAAAAATATTAGAAACATGTCAGGAATTTATGATCGAAAACCAGTTTTAATACGTACAAAATATTGCCTTATCTCTAAAACAACTAAAACAAGAAGGGAAAGCTATCTTCGGGCGGAGCCGAAGTTGATATACCCTTGCAGAATACTCTGTAAATTATATTCTTCAAAATTATTCGTATGATGCATTCTTAATACTCATAAAAAATCCCAACTTACTAACTTTAAAAACACCCAAGTTATGGCATTTCCAATCGTTCAGTTATATGGCAGCTATAGGATATAGTCGGCCGATCCTTATGAAATTTGGTAGGTTGGATTGATTGGCCAAATATAAAACCCATAGGAAATCCCAGCTTCCTAACTTTAAAAACACCAAAGTTTTGGCATTTCCGATCAATCAGTTATATGGCAGCTATAGGATATAGTCGGCCGATCCTTTTGAAATTTGGTAGGTCGGATTGATTGGCCAAATGATTATGATAGTGACATGGACATGGACAAAATTACCACTGACAACAGCTCAACAGATTAGTGTTACACCCATTCCTTCAAATAACTATTGTTTATTTTCTAACACAGGTACTACAAAAATACCTGAACATGAACATCATAAAATAAATCAAACAAAAATATTAGAAACATGTCAGGAATTTATGATATTCGAAAACCAGTTTTAATACGTACAAAATATTGCCTTATCTCTAAAACAACTAAAACAAGAAAGGAAAGCTATCTTCGGGCGGAGCCGAAGTTGATATACCCTTGCAGAATACTCTGTAAATTATATTCTTCAAAATTATTCGTATGATGCATTCTTAATACTAATAAAAAATCCCAACTTACTAACTTTAAAAACACCCAAGTTATGGCATTTCCAATCGTTTCAGTTATATGGCAGCTATAGGATATAGTCGGCCGATCCTTATGAAATTTGGTAGGCCGGATTAATTGGCCAAAAATAAAACCCATAGAAAATCCCAACTTCCTAACTTAACAAACACCATTGCATTTCCGATCAATCAGTTATATGGCAGCTATAGGATATAGTCGGCCGATCCTTATGAAATTTGGTAGGTTGGATTGATTGGCCAAATATAAAACCCATAGAAAATTCCAATTTCCTAACTTTACAAACACCAAAGTTATGGCAATTCCGATCAATCAGTTATATGGCAGCTATAATACCCTCTGCAAGGGTATAAAAAACACAAATTAAAAAAAAAATAAAATTTCTTTCATCATTCCAGGGAAACTGACAATACTAACTCTGATTATGAAAATGATTATGATAGTGACATGGACATGGACAAAATTACCACTGACAACAGCTCAACAGATTAGTGTTACACCCATTCCTTCAAATAACTATTGTTTATTTTCTAACACAGGTACTACAAAAATACCTGAACATGAACATCATAAAATAAATCAAACAAAAATATTAGAAACATGTCAGGAATTTATGATATTCGAAAACCAGTTTTAATACGTACAAAATATTGCCTTATCTCTAAAACAACTAAAACAAGAAGGGAAAGCTATCTTCGGGCGGAGCCGAAGTTGATATACCCTTGCAGAATACTCTGTAAATTATATTCTTCAAAATTATTCGTATGATGCATTCTTAATACTCATAAAAAATCCCAACTTACTAACTTTAAAAACACCCAAGTTATGGCATTTCCAATCGTTCAGTTATATGGCAGCTATAGGATATAGTCGGCCGATCCTTATGAAATTTGGTAGGCCGGATTAATTGGCCAAAAATAAAACTCATAGAAAATCCCAACTTCCTAACTTTAATAACACCAACGTTATGGCTTTTCCGATCGTTCAGTTATATGGCAGCTATATGATATAGTCGACCGATCCGGCTCGTTCCGACTTATATACTACCTGCAATAGAAAGACAACTTTTGGGAAAGTTTCAAGCAGATAGCTTTAAAACTGAGGGACTTGTTTGCGTAGAAACGGACGGACAGACGGACAGACGGACGGACAGACGGACAGACGGACATGGCTAGATCGACTCTCCTGGTGATGCTGATCAAGAATATATATACTTTATAGGGTCGGAAATGTCTCCTTCACTGCGTTGCAAACTTTTGACTGAAATTATAATACCCTCTGCAAGGAGCCGAAGTTGATATACCCTTGCAGAATACTCTGTAAATTATATTCTCCAAAATTATTCATATGATGCATTCTTAACACTCATAAAAAGTCCCAACTTCCTAACTTTAAAAACACCAAAGTTATGGCATTTTCAATCGTTCAGTTATGTGGCAGCTACAGGATATAGTCGGCCGATCCTTATGAAATTTGGTAAGTCGGATTAATTGGCCAAATATAAAACCCATAGGAAATCCCAGCTTCCTAACTTTAAAAACACCAAAGTTATGGCATTTCCGATCAATCAGTTATATGGCAGCTATAGGATATAGTCGGCCGATCCTTTTGAAATTTGGTAAGTCGGATTAATTGGCCAAATATAAAACCCATAGGAAATCCCAGCTTCCTAACTTTAAAAACACCAAAGTTATGGCATTTCCGATCAATCAGTTATATGGCAGCTATAGGATATAGTCGGCCGATCCTTATGAAATTTAGTAGGTCGGATTGATTGGCCAAATATAAAACCCATAGGAAATCCCAGCTTCCTAACTTTAAAAACACCAAAGTTATGGCATTTCCGATCAATCAGTTATATGGCAGCTATAGGATATAGTCGGCCGATCCTTTTGAAATTTGGTAGGTCGGATTGATTGGCCAAATATAAAACCCATAGAAAATCCCAATTTCCGAACTTCACAAACACCAAAGTTATGGCATTTCCTATCAATCAGTTATATGGCAGCTATAGGATTTAGTCGGCCGATCCTTATGAAATTTGGTAGGTCGGATTGATTGGCCAAATATAAAACCCATAGAAAATTCCAATTTCCTAACTTTACAAACACCAAAGTTATGGCAATTCCGATCAATCAGTTATGGCAGCTATAGGATATAGTCGGCCGATCCCGTTCCGACATATATACTGCGTGCAAAGGAAATAAGGGTGTGTGCAAAGTTTCAGTCCGATATCTTTAAAACTGAGAGACTAGTTTGCGTAAAAACAGACAGACGGACAGACGGACAGACAGACGGACAGACAGACGGACAGACAGACGGACAGACGGACAGACGGACATGGCTATATAAACTCAGGAGGTGATCCTGATCAAGAATATATATACTTTATAGGGTCGGAGATGTCTCCTTCACTGCGTTGCACACTTTTGACCAAAATTATAATACCCTCTGCAAGGGTATAAAAAACACAAATTAAAAAAAAAAATAAAATTTCTTTCATCATTCCAGGGAAACTGACAATACTAACTCTGATTATGAAAATGATTATGATAGTGACATGGACATGGACAAAATTACCACTGACAACAGCTCAACAGATTAGTGTTACACCGATTCCTTCAAATAACTATTGTTTATTTTCTAACACAGGTACTACAAAAATACCTGAACATGAACATCATAAAATAAATCAAACAAAAATATTAGAAACATGTCAGGAATTTATGATATTCGAAAACCAGTTTTAATACGTACAAAATATTGCCTTATCTCTAAAACAACTAAAACAAGAAAGGAAAGCTAACTTCGGACGTAGCCGAAGTTGATATACCCTTGCAGAAGATTCTGTAAATTATATTCTTCAAAATTATTCATATGATGTATTCTTAATACTCATAAAAAGTCCCAACTTCCTAACTTTAAAAACACCAAAGTTATGGCATTTCCTATCAATCAGTTATATGGCAGCTATAGGATATAGTCGGCCGATCCTTATGAAATTTGGTAGGTTGGATTGATTGGCCAAATATAAAACCCATAGGAAATCCCAACTTCCTAACTTAACAAACACCAAAGTTATGGCATTTCCGATCAATCAGTTATATGGCGGCTATAAGATAAAGTCGGCCGATCCTTATGAAATTTGGTAGGTCGGATTGATAGGCCAAATATAAAACGCATAGAAAATCCCAACTTCCTAACTTCACAAACACCAAAGTTATGGCATTTCCTATCAATCAGTTATATGGCAGCTATAGGATATAGTCGGCCGATCCTTATGAAATTTGGTAGGTCGGATTGATTGGCCAAATATAAAACCCATAGAAAATTAATTTTCCTAACTTTACAAACACCAAAGTTATGGCAATTCCGATCAATCAGTTATATGGCAGCTATAGGATATAGTCGGCCGATCCCGGCCGTTCCGACATATATACTGCGTGCAAAGGAAATAAGGGTGAGTGCAAAGTTTCAGTTCGATATCTTTAAAACTGAGAGACTAGTTTGCGTAGAAACAGACAGACGGACAGACAGACGGACATGGCTATATAAACTCAGGAGGTGATCCTGATCAAGAATATATATACTTTATAGGGTCGGAGATGTCTCCTTCACTGCGTTGCACACTTTTGACCAAAATTATAATACCCTCTGCAAGGGTATAAAAAACACAAATTAAAAAAAAAAAAAAAATTTCTTTCATCATTCCAGGGAAACTGACAATACTAACTCTGATTATGAAAATGATTATGATAGTGACATGGACATGGACAAAATTACCACTGACAACAGCTCAACAGATTAGTGTTACACCCATTCCTTCAAATAACTATTGTTTATTTTCTAACACAGGTACTACAAAAATACCTGAACATGAACATCATAAAATAAATCAAACAAAAATATTAGAAACATGTCAGGAATTTATGATATTCGAAAACCAGTTTTAATACGTACAAAATATTGCCTTATCTCTAAAACAACTAAAACAAGAAGGGAAAGCTATCTTCGGGCGGAGCCGAAGTTGATATACCCTTGCAGAATACTCTGTAAATTATATTCTTCAAAATTATTCGTATGATGCATTCTTAATACTCATAAAAAATCCCAACTTACTAACTTTAAAAACACCCAAGTTATGGCATTTCCAATCGTTCAGTTATATGGCAGCTATAGGATATAGTCGGCCGATCCTTATGAAATTTGGTAGGCCGGATTAATTGGCCAAAAATAAAACCCATAGGAAATCCCAACTTCCTAACTTAACAAACACCATTGCATTTCCGATCAATCAGTTATATGGCAGCTATAGGATATAGTCGGCCGATCCCGGCCGTTCCGACATATATACTGCGTGCAAAGGAAATAAGGGTGAGTGCAAAGTTTCAGTTCGATATCTTTAAAACTGAGAGACTAGTTTGCGTAGAAACAGACAGACGGACAGACAGACGGACATGGCTATATAAACTCAGGAGGTGATCCTGATCAAGAATATATATACTTTATAGGGTCGGAGATGTCTCCTTCACTGCGTTGCACACTTTTGACCAAAATTATAATACCCTCTGCAAGGGTATAAAAAACACAAATTAAAAAAAAAAATAAAATTTCTTTCATCATTCCAGGGAAACTGACAATACTAACTCTGATTATGAAAATGATTATGATAGTGACATGGACATGGACAAAATTACCACTGACAACAGCTCAACAGATTAGTGTTACACCCATTCCTTCAAATAACTATTGTTTATTTTCTAACACAGGTACTACAAAAATACCTGAACATGAACATCATAAAATAAATCAAACAAAAATATTAGAAACATGTCAGGAATTTATGATATTCGAAAACCAGTTTTAATACGTACAAAATATTGCCTTATCTCTAAAACAACTAAAACAAGAAGGGAAAGCTATCTTCGGGCGGAGCCGAAGTTGATATACCCTTGCAGAATACTCTGTAAATTATATTCTTCAAAATTATTCGTATGATGCATTCTTAATACTCATAAAAAATCCCAACTTACTAACTTTAAAAACACCCAAGTTATGGCATTTCCAATCGTTCAGTTATATGGCAGCTATAGGATATAGTCGGCCGATCCTTATGAAATTTGGTAGGCCGGATTAATTGGCCAAAAATAAAACCCATAGGAAATCCCAACTTCCTAACTTAACAAACACCATTGCATTTCCGATCAATCAGTTATATGGCAGCTATAGGATATAGTCGGCCGATCCTTATGAAATTTGGTAGGTTGGATTGATTGGCCAAATATAAAAACCCGTAGAAAATTCCAATTTCCTAACTTTACAAACACCAAAGTTATGGCAATTCCGATCAATCAGTTATATGGCAGCTATAATACCCTCTGCAAGGGTATAAAAAACACAAATTAAAAAAAAATAAAATTTCTTTCATCATTCCAGGGAAACTGACAATACTAACTCTGATTATGAAAATGATTATGATAGTGACATGGACATGGACAAAATTACCACTGACAACAGCTCAACAGATTAGTGTTACACCCATTCCTTCAAATAACTATTGTTTATTTTCTAACACAGGTACTACAAAAATACCTGAACATGAACATCATAAAATAAATCAAACAAAAATATTAGAAACATGTCAGGAATTTATGATATTCGAAAACCAGTTTTAATACGTACAAAATATTGCCTTATCTCTAAAACAACTAAAACAAGAAAGGAAAGCTATCTTCGGGCGGAGCCGAAGTTGATATACCCTTGCAGAATACTCTGTAAATTATATTCTTCAAAATTATTCGTATGATGCATTCTTAATACTCATAAAAAATCCCAACTTACTAACTTTAAAAACACCCAAGTTATGGCATTTCCAATCGTTCAGTTATATGGCAGCTATAGGATATAGTCGGCCGATCCTTATGAAATTTGGTAGGCCGGATTAATTGGCCAAAAATAAAACCCATAGAAAATCCCAACTTCCTAACTTAACAAACACCATTGCATTTCCGATCAATCAGTTATATGGCAGCTATAGGATATAGTCGGCCGATCCTTATGAAATTTGGTAGGTTGGATTGATTGGCCAAATATAAAACCCATAGAAAATTCCAATTTCCTAACTTTACAAACACCAAAGTTATGGCAATTCCGATCAATCAGTTATATGGCAGCTATAATACCCTCTGCAAGGGTATAAAAAACACAAATTAAAAAAAAAATAAAATTTCTTTCATCATTCCAGGGAAACTGACAATACTAACTCTGATTATGAAAATGATTATGATAGTGACATGGACATGGACAAAATTACCACTGACAACAGCTCAACAGATTAGTGTTACACCCATTCCTTCAAATAACTATTGTTTATTTTCTAACACAGGTACTACAAAAATACCTGAACATGAACATCATAAAATAAATCAAACAAAAATATTAGAAACATGTCAGGAATTTATGATATTCGAAAACCAGTTTTAATACGTACAAAATATTGCCTTATCTCTAAAACAACTAAAACAAGAAAGGAAAGCTAACTACGGACGTAGCCGAAGTTGATATACCCTTGCAGAATATTCTGTAAATTATATTCTTCAAAATTATTCATATGATGTATTCTTAATACTCATAAAAAGTCCCAACTTCCTAACTTTAAAAACACAAAAGTTATGGCATTTCCAATCGTTCAGTTATATGGCGGCTATAGGATATAGTCGTCCGATCCTTATGAAATTTGGTAGGTCGGATTAATTGGCCAAAAATAAAACTCATAGAAAATCCCAACTTCCTAACTTTAATAACACCAACGTTATGGCTTTTCCGATCGTTCAGTTATATGGCAGCTATATGATATAGTCGACCGATCCGGCTCGTTCCGACTTATATACTACCTGCAATAGAAAGACAACTTTTGGGAAAGTTTCAAGCAGATAGCTTTAAAACTGAGGGACTAGTTTGCGTAGAAACGGACGGACAGACGGACAGACGGACGGACAGACGGACAGACGGACATGGCTAGATCGACTCTCCTGGTGATGCTGATCAAGAAAATATATACTTTATAGGGTCGGAAATGTCTCCTTCACTGCGTTGCAAACTTTTGACTGAAATTATAATACCCTCTGCAAGGAGCCGAAGTGATATACCCTTGCAGAATACTCTGTAAATTATATTCTCCAAAATTATTCATATGATGCATTCTTAACACTCATAAAAAGTCCCAACTTCCTAACTTTAAAAACACCAAAGTTATGGCATTTTCAATCGTTCAGTTATGTGGCAGCTACAGGATATAGTCGGCCGATCCATATGAAATTTGGTAAGTCGGATTAATTGGCCAAATATAAAACCCATAGGAAATCCCAGCTTCCTAACTTTAAAAACACCAAAGTTATGGCATTTCCGATCAATCAGTTATATGGCAGCTATAGGATATAGTCGGCCGATCCTTATGAAATTTAGTAGGTCGGATTGATTTGCCAAATATAAAACCCATAGGAAATCCCAGCTTCCTAACTTTAAAAACACCAAAGTTATGGCATTTCCGATCAATCAGTTATATGGCAGCTATAGGATATAGTCGGCCGATCCTTTTGAAATTTGGTAGGTCGGATTGATTGGCCAAATATAAAACCCATAGAAAATCCCAATTTCCGAACTTCACAAACACCAAAGTTATGGCATTTCCTATCAATCAGTTATATGGCAGCTATAGGATTTAGTCGGCCGATCCTTATGAAATTTGGTAGGTCGGATTGATTGGCCAAATATAAAACCCATAGAAAATTCCAATTTCCTAACTTTACAAACACCAAAGTTATGGCAATTCCGATCAATCAGTTATGGCAGCTATAGGATATAGTCGGCCGATCCCGTTCCGACATATATACTGCGTGCAAAGGAAATAAGGGTGTGTGCAAAGTTTCAGTCCGATATCTTTAAAACTGAGAGACTAGTTTGCGTAAAAACAGACAGACGGACAGACGGACAGACAGACGGACAGACAGACGGACAGACAGACGGACAGACAGACGGACAGACGGACAGACGGACATGGCTATATAAACTCAGGAGGTGATCCTGATCAAGAATATATATACTTTATAGGGTCGGAGATGTCTCCTTCACTGCGTTGCACACTTTTGACCAAAATTATAATACCCTCTGCAAGGGTATAAAAAACACAAATTAAAAAAAAAAATAAAATTTCTTTCATCATTCCAGGGAAACTGACAATACTAACTCTGATTATGAAAATGATTATGATAGTGACATGGACATGGACAAAATTACCACTGACAACAGCTCAACAGATTAGTGTTACACCCATTCCTTCAAATAACTATTGTTTATTTTCTAACACAGGTACTACAAAAATACCTGAACATGAACATCATAAAATAAATCAAACAAAAATATTAGAAACATGTCAGGAATTTATGATATTCGAAAACCAGTTTTAATACGTACAAAATATTGCCTTATCTCTAAAACAACTAAAACAAGAAAGGAAAGCTATCTTCGGGCGGAGCCGAAGTTGATATACCCTTGCAGAATACTCTGTAAATTATATTCTTCAAAATTATTCGTATGATGCATTCTTAATACTCATAAAAAATCCCAACTTACTAACTTTAAAAACACCCAAGTTATGGCATTTCCAATCGTTCAGTTATATGGCAGCTATAGGATATAGTCGGCCGATCCTTATGAAATTTGGTAGGCCGGATTAATTGGCCAAAAATAAAACCCATAGAAAATCCCAACTTCCTAACTTAACAAACACCATTGCATTTCCGATCAATCAGTTATATGGCAGCTATAGGATATAGTCGGCCGATCCTTATGAAATTTGGTAGGTTGGATTGATTGGCCAAATATAAAACCCATAGAAAATTCCAATTTCCTAACTTTACAAACACCAAAGTTATGGCAATTCCGATCAATCAGTTATATGGCAGCTATAATACCCTCTGCAAGGGTATAAAAAACACAAATTAAAAAAAAAAATAAAATTTCTTTCATCATTCCAGGGAAACTGACAATACTAACTCTGATTATGAAAATGATTATGATAGTGACATGGACATGGACAAAATTACCACTGACAACAGCTCAACAGATTAGTGTTACACCCATTCCTTCAAATAACTATTGTTTATTTTCTAACACAGGTACTACAAAAATACCTGAACATGAACATCATAAAATAAATCAAACAAAAATATTAGAAACATGTCAGGAATTTATGATATTCGAAAACCAGTTTTAATACGTACAAAATATTGCCTTATCTCTAAAACAACTAAAACAAGAAAGGAAAGCTAACTTCGGACGTAGCCGAAGTTGATATACCCTTGCAGAATATTCTGTAAATTATATTCTTCAAAATTATTCATATGATGTATTCTTAATACTCATAAAAAGTCCCAACTTCCTAACTTTAAAAACACCAAAGTTATGGCATTTCCTATCAATCAGTTATATGGCAGCTATAGGATATAGTCGGCCGATCCTTATGAAATTTGGTAGGTTGGATTGATTGGCCAAATATAAAACCCATAGGAAATCCCAGCTTCCTAACTTTAAAAACACCAAAGTTATGGCATTTCCGATCAATCAGTTATATGGCAGCTATAGGATATAGTCGGCCGATCCCGGCCGTTCCGACATATTTACTGCGTGCAACTTCCTAACTTTAAAAACACCAAAGTTATGGCATTTCCAATCGTTCAGTTATATGGCGGCTATAGGACAGACAGACGGACAGACGGACAGACGGACATGGCTATATCAACTCAGGAGGTGATCCTGATCAAGAATATATATACTTTATAGGGTCGGAGATGTCTCCTTCACTGCGTTGCACACTTTTGACCAAAATTATAATACCCTCTGCAAGGGTATAACAAGAAAGGAAAGCTAACTTCGGGCGGAGCCGAAGTTGATATACCCTTACAGAATACTCTGTAAATTATATTCTCCAAAATTATTTATATGATGCATTCTTAACACTCATAAAAAATCCCAACTTCCTAACTTTAAAAACACCAAAGTTATGGCATTTTCAATCGTTCAGTTATGTGGCAGCTACAGGATATAGTCGGCCGATCCATATGAAATTGGTAAGTCGGATTAATTGGCCAAAATAAAACCCATAGGAAATCCCAGCTTCCTAACTTTAAAAACACCAAAGTTATGGCATTTCCGATCAATCAGTTATATGGCAGCTATAGGATATAGTCGGCCGATCCTTATGAAATTTGGTAGGTTGGATTGATTGGCCAAATATAAAACCCATAGGAAATCCCAGCTTCCTAACTTTAAAAACACCAAAGTTTTGGCATTTCCGATCAATCAGTTATATGGCAGCTATAGGATATAGTCGGCCGATCCTTTTGAAATTTGGTAGGTCGGATTGATTGGCCAAATATAAAACCCATAGAAAATTCCAATTTCCTAACTTTACAAACACCATTTCCAATCGTTCAGTTATATGGCGGCTATAGGACAGACAGACGGACAGACGGACAGACGGACATGGCTATATCAACTCAGGAGGTGATCCTGATCAAGAATATATATACTTTATAGGGTCGGAGATGTCTCCTTCACTGCGTTGCACACTTTTGACCAAAATTATAATACCCTCTGCAAGGGTATAACAAGAAAGGAAAGCTAACTTCGGGCGGAGCCGAAGTTGATATACCCTTACAGAATACTCTGTAAATTATATTCTCCAAAATTATTTATATGATGCATTCTTAACACTCATAAAAAATCCCAACTTCCTAACTTTAAAAACACCAAAGTTATGGCATTTTCAATCGTTCAGTTATGTGGCAGCTACAGGATATAGTCGGCCGATCCATATGAAATTGGTAAGTCGGATTAATTGGCCAAAATAAAACCCATAGGAAATCCCAGCTTCCTAACTTTAAAAACACCAAAGTTATGGCATTTCCGATCAATCAGTTATATGGCAGCTATAGGATATAGTCGGCCGATCCTTATGAAATTTGGTAGGTTGGATTGATTGGCCAAATATAAAACCCATAGGAAATCCCAGCTTCCTAACTTTAAAAACACCAAAGTTATGGCATTTCCGATCAATCAGTTATATGGCAGCTATAGGATATAGTCGGCCGATCCTTTTGAAATTTGGTAGGTCGGATTGATTGGCCAAATATAAAACCCATAGAAAATCCCAGCATCCTAACTTTAAAAACACCAAAGTTATGGCATTTCCGATCAATCAGTTATATGGCAGCTATAGGATATAGTCGGACGATCCTTTTGAAATTTGGTAGGTCGGATTGATTGGCCAAATATAAAACCCATAGAAAATTCCAATTTCCTAACTTTACAAACACCAAAGTTATGGCAATTCCGATCAATCAGTTATATGGCAGCTATAGGATATAGTCGGCCGATCCTTATGAAATTTGGTAGGTTGGATTGATTGGCCAAATATAAAACCCATAGGAAATCCCAGCTTCCTAACTTTAAAAACACCAAAGTTTTGGCATTTCCGATCAATCAGTTATATGGCAGCTATAGGATATAGTCGGCCGATCCTTTTGAAATTTGGTAGGTCGGATTGATTGGCCAAATATAAAACCCATAGAAAATTCCAATTTCCTAACTTTACAAACACCAAAGTTATGGCAATTCCGATCAATCAGTTATATGGCAGCTATAGGATATAATCGGCCGATCCCGGCCGTTCCGACATATATACTGCGTGCAACTTCCTAACTTAAAAACCACCAAAGTTATGGCATTTCCAATCGTTCAGTTATATGGCAGCTATAGGATATAGTCGGCCGATCCTTATGAAATTTGATAGGTTGGATTGATTGGCTAAAAATAAAACCCATAGAAAATCCCAACTTCCTAACTTAACAGTTTGCGTAGAAACAGACAGACGGACAGACAGACGGACATGGCTATATAAACTCAGGAGGTGATCCTGATCAAGAATATATATACTTTATAGGGTCGGAGATGTCTCCTTCACTGCGTTGCACACTTTTGACCAAAATTATAATACCCTCTGCAAGGGTATAAAAAACACAAATTAAAAAAAAAACAAGAGAGAACGCTATAGTCGGGTGCCCCGACTATCAGATACCCGTTACTCAGGTAAAGGGAGTGCGAGGGAGATGGAGATAGAAACTTTAATCACGCATAACTTTTTAACGAATGGTCCGATTTGAAAAATTTCTTCTACATTTCGATAGGTATTGATAAACACAATAAAACTGCATTTTTACTTTTCCGAAATATTTAAATTTTTAAAATCGTATATAAGCGATTGTGGGCGTTAAAGGGGGCGTGGCACCATTTTGAAACAAACTTGCGCTGCGTAGGAACTTCTAAAATCTACATGCAAAATGCCAATCTTCTAGCTTTTATAGTTTCCGAGATCTCAGCGTTCATACGGACAGACAGACAGACAGACAGACGGACAGACAGACGGACAGACGGACAGACGGACAGACGGACAGACGGACAGACGGACATGGCCAGATTGACTCGGCTAGTGATCCTGATCAAGAATATATATACTTTATAGGGTCGGAAACGCTTCCTTCTAGCTGTTACATACTTTTGCACGAATACAATATACCCTTTTACTCTACGAGTAACGGGTATAATAAAATTTCTTTCATCATTCCAGGGAAACTGACAATACTAACTCTGATTATGAAAATGATTATGATAGTGACATGGACATGGACAAAATTACCACTGACAACAGCTCAACAGATTAGTGTTACACCCATTCCTTCAAATAACTATTGTTTATTTTCTAACACAGGTACTACAAAAATACCTGAACATGAACATCATAAAATAAATCAAACAAAAATATTAGAAACATGTCACGAATTTATGATATTCGAAAACCAGTTTTAATACGTACAAAATATTGCCTTATCTCTAAAACAACTAAAACAAGAAAGGAAAGTTATATGGCAGCTATAGGATATATTCGGCCGATCCTTATGAAATTTGGTAGGTCGGATTGATTGGCCAAATATAAAACCCATAGAAAATTCCAATTTCCTAACTTTACAAACACCAAAGTTATGGCAATTCCGATCAATCAGTTATATGGCAGCTATAATACCCTCTGCAAGGGTATAAAAAACACAAATTAAAAAAAAAAATAAAATTTCTTTCATCATTCCAGGGAAACTGACAATACTAACTCTGATTATGAAAATGATTATGATAGTGACATGGACATGGACAAAATTACCACTGACAACAGCTCAACAGATTAGTGTTACACCGATTCCTTCAAATAACTATTGTTTATTTTCTAACACAGGTACTACAAAAATACCTGAACATGAACATCATAAAATAAATCAAACAAAAATATTAGAAACATGTCAGGAATTTATGATATTCGAAAACCAGTTTTAATACGTACAAAATATTGCCTTATCTCTAAAACAACTAAAACAAGAAAGGAAAGCTAACTTCGGACGTAGCCGAAGTTGATATACCCTTGCAGAAGATTCTGTAAATTATATTCTTCAAAATTATTCATATGATGTATTCTTAATACTCATAAAAAGTCCCAACTTCCTAACTTTAAAAACACCAAAGTTATGGCATTTCCTATCAATCAGTTATATGGCAGCTATAGGATATAGTCGGCCGATCCTTATGAAATTTGGTAGGTTGGATTGATTGGCCAAATATAAAACCCATAGGAAATCCCAACTTCCTAACTTAACAAACACCAAAGTTATGGCATTTCCGATCAATCAGTTATATGGCGGCTATAAGATAAAGTCGGCCGATCCTTATGAAATTTGGTAGGTCGGATTGATAGGCCAAATATAAAACGCATAGAAAATCCCAACTTCCTAACTTCACAAACACCAAAGTTATGGCATTTCCTATCAATCAGTTATATGGCAGCTATAGGATATAGTCGGCCGATCCTTATGAAATTTGGTAGGTTGGATTGATTGGCCAAATATAAAACCCATAGGAAATCCCAACTTCCTAACTTAACAAACACCAAAGTTATGGCATTTCCTATCAATCAGTTATATGGCAGCTATAGGATATAGTCGGCCGATCCTTATGAAATTTGGTAGGGTCGGATTGATTGGCCAAATATAAAACCCATAGAAAATTAATTTTCCTAACTTTACAAACACCAAAGTTATGGCAATTCCGATCAATCAGTTATATGGCAGCTATAGGATATAGTCGGCCGATCCCGGCCGTTCCGACATATATACTGCGTGCAAAGGAAATAAGGGTGAGTGCAAAGTTTCAGTTCGATATCTTTAAAACTGAGAGACTAGTTTGCGTAGAAACAGACAGACGGACAGACAGACGGACATGGCTATATAAACTCAGGAGGTGATCCTGATCAAGAATATATATACTTTATAGGGTCGGAGATGTCTCCTTCACTGCGTTGCACACTTTTGACCAAAATTATAATACCCTCTGCAAGGGTATAAAAAACACAAATTAAAAAAAAAAAAAAATTTCTTTCATCATTCCAGGGAAACTGACAATACTAACTCTGATTATGAAAATGATTATGATAGTGACATGGACATGGACAAAATTACCACTGACAACAGCTCAACAGATTAGTGTTACACCCATTCCTTCAAATAACTATTGTTTATTTTCTAACACAGGTACTACAAAAATACCTGAACATGAACATCATAAAATAAATCAAACAAAAATATTAGAAACATGTCAGGAATTTATGATATTCGAAAACCAGTTTTTAATACGTACAAAATATTGCCTTATCTCTAAAACAACTAAAACAAGAAGGGAAAGCTATCTTCGGGCGGAGCCGAAGTTGATATACCCTTGCAGAATACTCTGTAAATTATATTCTTCAAAATTATTCGTATGATGCATTCTTAATACTCATAAAAAATCCCAACTTACTAACTTTAAAAACACCCAAGTTATGGCATTTCCAATCGTTCAGTTATATGGCAGCTATAGGATATAGTCGGCCGATCCTTATGAAATTTGGTAGGCCGGATTAATTGGCCAAAAATAAAACCCATAGGAAATCCCAACTTCCTAACTTAACAAACACCATTGCATTTCCGATCAATCAGTTATATGGCAGCTATAGGATATAGTCGGCCGATCCCGGCCGTTCCGACATATATACTGCGTGCAAAGGAAATAAGGGTGAGTGCAAAGTTTCAGTTCGATATCTTTAAAACTGAGAGACTAGTTTGCGTAGAAACAGACAGACGGACAGACAGACGGACATGGCTATATAAACTCAGGAGGTGATCCTGATCAAGAATATATATACTTTATAGGGTCGGAGATGTCTCCTTCACTGCGTTGCACACTTTTGACCAAAATTATAATACCCTCTGCAAGGGTATAAAAAACACAAATTAAAAAAAAAAATAAAATTTCTTTCATCATTCCAGGGAAACTGACAATACTAACTCTGATTATGAAAATGATTATGATAGTGACATGGACATGGACAAAATTACCACTGACAACAGCTCAACAGATTAGTGTTACACCCATTCCTTCAAATAACTATTGTTTATTTTCTAACACAGGTACTACAAAAATACCTGAACATGAACATCATAAAATAAATCAAACAAAAATATTAGAAACATGTCAGGAATTTATGATCGAAAACCAGTTTTAATACGTACAAAATATTGCCTTATCTCTAAAACAACTAAAACAAGAAGGGAAAGCTATCTTCGGGCGGAGCCGAAGTTGATATACCCTTGCAGAATACTCTGTAAATTATATTCTTCAAAATTATTCGTATGATGCATTCTTAATACTCATAAAAAATCCCAACTTACTAACTTTAAAAACACCCAAGTTATGGCATTTCCAATCGTTCAGTTATATGGCAGCTATAGGATATAGTCGGCCGATCCTTATGAAATTTGGTAGGTTGGATTGATTGGCCAAATATAAAACCCATAGGAAATCCCAGCTTCCTAACTTTAAAAAACACCAAAGTTTTGGCATTTCCGATCAATCAGTTTATATGGCAGCTATAGGATATAGTCGGCCGATCCTTTTGAAATTTGGTAGGTCGGATTGATTGGCCAAATATAAAACCCATAGAAAATTCCAATTTCCTAACTTTACAAACACCATTTCCAATCGTTCAGTTATATGGCGGCTATAGGACAGACAGACGGACAGACGGACAGACGGACATGGCTATATCAACTCAGGAGGTGATCCTGATCAAGAATATATATACTTTATAGGGTCGGAGATGTCTCCTTCACTGCGTTTGCACACTTTGACCAAAATTATAATACCCTCTGCAAGGGTATAACAAGAAAGGAAAGCTAACTTCGGGCGGAGCCGAAGTTGATATACCCTTACAGAATACTCTGTAAATTATATTCTCCAAAATTATTTATATGATGCATTCTTAACACTCATAAAAAATCCCAACTTCCTAACTTTGAAAACACCAAGTTATGGCATTTTCAATCGTTCAGTTATGTGGCAGCTACAGGATATAGTCGGGGCCGATCCATATGAAATTGGTAAGTCGGATTAATTGGCCAAAATAAAACCCATAGGAAATCCCAGCTTCCTAACTTTAAAAACACCAAAGTTATGGCATTTCCGATCAATCAGTTATATGGCAGCTATAGGATATAGTCGGCCGATCCTTATGAAATTTGGTAGGTTGGATTGATTGGCCAAATATAAAACCCATAGGAAATCCCAGCTTCCTAACTTTAAAACACCAAAGTTATGGCATTTTCCGATCAATCAGTTATATGGCAGCTATAGGATATAGTCGGCCGATCCTTATGAAATTTGGTAGGTTGGATTGATTGGCCAAATATAAAACCCATAGGAAATCCCAACTTCCTAACTTAACAAACACCAAAGTTATGGCATTCCGATCAATCAGTTTATATGGCAGCTATAATACCCTCTGCAAGGGTATAAAAACACAAATTAAAAAAAAAATAAAATTTCTTTCATCATTCCAGGGAAACTGACAATACTAACTCTGATTATGAAAATGATTATGATAGTGACATGGACATGGACAAATTACCACTGACAACAGCTCAACAGATTAGTGTTACACCGGATTCCGTTCAAATAACTATTGTTTATTTTCTAACACAGGTACTACAAAATACCTGAACATGAACATCATAAAATAAATCAAACAAAAATATTAGAAACATGTCAGGAATTTATGATATTCGAAAACCAGTTTTAATACGTACAAAATATTGCCTTATCTCTAAAACAACTAAAACAAGAAAGGAAAGCTAACTTCGGACGTAGCCGAAGTTGATATACCCTTGCAGAAGATTCTGTAAATTATATTCTTCAAAATTATTCATATGATGTATTCTTAATACTCATAAAAAGTCCCAACTTCCTAACTTTAAAAACAACCAAAGTTATGGCATTTCCTATCAATCAGTTATATGGCAGCTATAGATATAGTCGGCCGATCCTTATGAAATTTGGTAGGTTGGATTGATTGGCCAAATATAAAACCCATAGGAAATCCCAACTTCCTAACTTAACAAACACCAAAGTTATGGCATTTCCGATCAATCAGTTATATGGCGGCTATAAGATAAAGTCGGCCGATCCTTATGAAAATTTGGTAGGTCGGATGATAGGCCAAATATAAAACGCATAGAAAATCCCAACTTCCTAACTTCACAACACCAAAGTTATGGCATTTCCTATCAATCAGTTTATATGGCAGCTATAGGATATAGGTCGGCCGATCCTTATGAAATTTGGTAGGTTGGATTGATTGGCCAAATATAAAACCCATAGGAAATCCCAACTTCCTAACTTAACAAACACCAAAGTTATGGCATTTCCTATCAATCAGTTTATATGGCAGCTATAGGATATAGTCGGCCGATCCTTATGAAATTTGGTAGGTCGGATTGATTGGCCAAATATAAAACCCATAGAAAATTAATTTTCCTAACTTAACAAACACCAAAGTTATGGCAATTCCGATCAATCAGTTTATGGCAGCTATAGGATATAGTCGGCCGATCCCGGCCGTTCCGACATATATACTGCGTGCAAAGGAAATAAAGGGTGAGTTGCAAAGTTTCAGTTCGATATCTTTAAAACTGAGAGACTAGTTTGCGTAGAAACAGACAGACGGACAGACAGACGGACATGGCTATATAAACTCAGGAGGTGATCCTGATCAAGAATATATATACTTTATAGGGTCGGAGATGTCTCCTTCACTGCGTTGCACACTTTTGACCAAAATTATAATACCCTCTGCAAGGGTATAAAAAAACACAAATTAAAAAAAAAAAAAAAATTTCTTTCATCATTCCAGGAAACTGACAATACTACTCTGATTATGAAAATGATTATGATAGTGACATGGACATGGACAAATTACCACTGACAACAGCTCAACAGATTAGTGTTCAACCCATTCCTTCAAATAACTATTGTTTATTTTCTAACACAGGTACTACAAAAATACCTGAACATGAACATCATAAAATAAATCAAACAAAAATATTAGAAACATGTCAGGAATTTATGATATTCGAAAACCAGTTTTAATACGTACAAAATATTGCCTTATCTCTAAAACAACTAAAACAAGAAGGGAAAGCTATCTTCGGGCGGAGCCGAAGTTGATATACCCTTGCAGAATACTCTGTAAATTATATTCTTCAAAATTATTCGTATGATGCATTCTTAATACTCATAAAAATCCCAACTTACTAACTTTAAAAACACCCAAGTTATGGCATTTCCAATCGTTCAGTTATATGGCAGCTATAGGATATAGTCGGCCGATCCTTATGAAATTTGGTAGGCCGGATTAATTGGCCAAAATAAAACCCATAGGAAATCCCAACTTCCTAACTTAACAAACACCATTGCATTTCCGATCAATCAGTTTATATGGCAGCTATAGGATATAGTCGGCCGATCCCGGCCGTTTCCGACATATATACTGCGTGCAAAGGAAATAAGGGTGAGTGCAAAGTTTCAGTTTCGATATCTTTAAAACTGAGAGACTAGTTTGCGTAGAAACAGACAGACGGACAGACAGACGACATGGCTATATAAACTCAGGAGGTGATCCTGATCAAGAATATATATACTTTATAGGGTCGGAGATGTCTCCTTCACTGCGTTGCACACTTTTGACCAAAATTATAATACCCTCTGCAAGGGTATAAAAAACACAAATTAAAAAAAAAAATAAAATTCTTTCATCATTACAGGGAACTGACAATAACTAACTCTGATTATGAAAATGATTATGATAGTGACATGGACATGGACAAAATTACCACTGACAACAGCTCAACAGATTAGTGTTACAACCCATTTCCTTCAAATAACTATTGTTTATTTTCTAACACAGGTACTACAAAAATACCTGAACAGGAACATCATAAAATAAATCAAACAAAAATATTAGAAACATGTCAGGAATTTATGATCGAAAACCAGTTTTAATACGTACAAAATATTGCCTTATCTCTAAAACAACTTAAAACAAGAAGGGAAAGCTATCTTCGGGCGGAGCCGAAGGTGATATACCCTTGCAGAATACTCTGTAAATTATATTCTTCAAAATTATTCGTATGATGCATTCTTAATACTCATAAAAATCCCAACTTACTAACTTTAAAAACACCCAAGTTATGGCATTTCCAATCGTTTCAGTTATATGGCAGCTATAGGATATAGTCGGCCGATCCTTATGAAATTTGGTAGGTTTGGATTGATTGGCCAAATTAACCCATAGGAAATCCCAGCTCCTAACTTTAAAACAACCAAAGTTTTGGCTTTCCGATCAATCAGGTATATGGCGAGCTATAGGATATAGTCGGCCGATCCTTTTGAAATTTGGTAGGGTCGGATTGATTGGCCAAATATAAACCCATAGAAAATTCCAATTTCCTAACTTTACAAACACCATTTCCAATCGTTCAGTTATATGGCGGCTATAGGACAGACAGACCGGACAGACGGACAGACGGACATGGCTATATCAACTCAGGAGGGTGATCCTGATCAAGAATATATATACTTTATAGGGTCGGAGATGTCTCCTTCACTGCGTTGCACACTTTTGACCAAAATTATAATACCCTCTGCAAGGGTATAAACAAGAAAGGAAAGCTAACTTCGGGCGGAGCCGAAGTTGATATACCCTTACAGAATACTCTGTAAATTATATTCTCCAAAATTATTTATATGATGCATTCTAACACTCATAAAAAAATCCCAACTTCCTAACTTTGAAAACACCAAAGTTATGGCATTTCAATCGTTCAGTTATGTGGCAGCTACAGGATATAGTCGGCCGATCCATATGAAATGGGTAGTCGGATTAAATGGGCCAAAATAAAACCCATAGGAAAGTCCCAGCTTCCTAACTTAAAAACACCAAAGTTATGCATTTCCGATCAATCAGTTATATGGCAGCTATAGGATATAGTCGGCCGATCCTTATGAATTTGGTAGGTTGGATTGATTGGCCAATATAAACCCATAGGAAATCCCAGCTTCCTAACTTAAAACACACCAAAGTTATGGCATTTCCGATCAATCAGTTATATTGCAGCTATAGGATATAGTCGGCCGATCCTTTTGAAATTTGGTATGGTCGGATTGATTGGCCAAATATAAAACCATAGAAAAATCCCAGCATCCTAACTTTAAAAACACCCAGTTATGGCATTTCCGATCAATCCAGTTATATGGCAGCTATAGGATATAAGTCGGACGATCCTTTTGAAATTTGGTAGGTCGGATTGATTGGCCAAATATAAAACCCATAGAAAATTCCAATTCCTAATTTACAAACACCAAAGTTAGCAATTTCCGATCAATCAGTTATATGGCAGCTATAGGATATAGTCGGCCCGATCCTTATGAAATTTGGTAGGTTGGATTGATTGGCCAAATATTAAAACCCATAGAAAATTCCAATTTCCTAACTTTACAAACACCAAAGTTATGGCAATTCCGATCAATCAGTTATAGTGGCAGCTATAATACCCTCTGCAAGGGTATAAAAAACACAATTAAAAAAAAAAATAAAATTCTTTCATCATTCCAGGGAACTGACAATACTAACTCTGATTATGAAAATGATTATGATAGTGACATGGACATGGACGAAATTACCACTGACAACAGCTCACACAGATTAGTGTTACACCCATTCCTTCAAATAACTATTGTTTATTTTCTAACACAGGTACTACAAAAATACCTGAACATGAACATCATAAAATAAATCAAACAAAAATATTAGAAACATGTCAGGAATTTATGATATTCGAAAACCAGTTTTAATACGTACAAAATATTGCCTTATCTCTAAAACAACTAAAACAAGAAAGGAAAGCTATCTTCGGGCGGAGCCGAAGTTGATATACCCTTGCAGAATACTCTGTAAATTATATTCTTCAAAATTATTCGTATGATGCATTCTTAATACTCATAAAAAATCCCAACTTACTAACTTTAAAAACACCCAAGTTATGGCATTTCCAATCGTCGTTCAGTTATATGGCAGCTATAGGATATAGTCGGCCGATCCTTATGAAATTTGGTAGGCCGGATTAATTGGCCAAAAATAAAACCCATAGAAAATCCCAACTTCCTAACTTAACAAACACCATTGCATTTCCGATCAATCAGTTATATGGCAGCTATAGGATATAGTCGGCCGATCCTTATGAAATTTGGTAGGTTGGATTGATTGGCCAAATATAAAACCCATAGAAAATTCCAATTTCCTAACTTTACAAACACCAAAGTTATGGCAATTCCGATCAATCAGTTATATGGCAGCTATAATACCCTCTGCAAGGGTATAAAAAACACAAATTAAAAAAAAATAAAATTTCTTTCATCATTCCAGGGAAACTGACAATACTAACTCTGATTATGAAAATGATTATGATAGTGACATGGACATGGACAAAATTACCACTGACAACAGCTCAACAGATTAGTGTTACACCCATTCCTTCAAATAACTATTGTTTATTTTCTAACACAGGTACTACAAAAATACCTGAACATGAACATCATAAAATAAATCAAAAAAATATTAGAAACATGTCAGGAATTTATGATATTCGAAAACCAGTTTTAATACGTACAAAATATTGCCTTATCTCTAAAACAACTAAAACAAGAAAGGAAAGCTAACTACGGACGTAGCCGAAGTTGATATACCCTTGCAGAATATTCTGTAAATTATATTCTTCAAAATTATTCATATGATGTATTCTTAATACTCATAAAAAGTCCCAACTTCCTAACTTTAAAAACACCAAAGTTATGGCATTTCCAATCGTTCAGTTATATGGCGGCTATAGGATATAGTCGTCCGATCCTTATGAAATTTGGTAGGTCGGATTAATTGGCCAAAAATAAAACTCATAGAAAATCCCAACTTCCTAACTTTAATAACACCAACGTTATGGCTTTTCCGATCGTTCAGTTATATGGCAGCTATATGATATAGTCGACCGATCCGGCTCGTTCCGACTTATATACTACCTGCAATAGAAAGACAACTTTTGGGAAAGTTCAAGCAGATAGCTTTAAAACTGAGGGATGTTTGCGTAGAAACGGACGGACAGACGGACAGACGGACGGACAGACGGACAGACGGACATGGCTAGATCGACTCTCCTGGTGATGCTGATCAAGAATATATATACTTTATAGGGTCGGAAATGTCTCCTTCACTGCGTTGCAAACTTTTGACTGAAATTATAATACCCTCTGCAAGGAGCCGAAGTTGATATACCCTTGCAGAATACTCTGTAAATTATATTCTCCAAAATTATTCATATGATGCATTCTTAACACTCATAAAAGTCCCAACTTCCTAACTTTAAAAACACCAAAGTTATGGCATTTTCAATCGTTCAGTTATGTGGCAGCTACAGGATATAGTCGGCCGATCCATATGAAATTTGGTAAGTCGGATTAATTGGCCAAATATAAAACCCATAGGAAATCCCAGCTTCCTAACTTTAAAAACACCAAAGTTATGGCATTTCCGATCAATCAGTTATATGGCAGCTATAGGATATAGTCGGCCGATCCTTATGAAATTTAGTAGGTCGGATTGATTGCCAAATATAAAACCCATAGGAAATCCCAGCTTCCTAACTTTAAAAACACCAAAGTTATGGCATTTCCGATCAATCAGTTATATGGCAGCTATAGGATATAGTCGGCCGATCCTTTTGAAATTTGGTAGGTCGGATTGATTGGCCAAATATAAAACCCATAGAAAATCCCAATTTCCGAACTTCACAAACACCAAAGTTATGGCATTTCCTATCAATCAGTTATATGGCAGCTATAGGATTTAGTCGGCCGATCCTTATGAAATTTGGTAGGTCGGATTGATTGGCCAAATATAAAACCCATAGAAAATTCCAATTTCCTAACTTTACAAACACCAAAGTTATGGCAATTCCGATCAATCAGTTATGGCAGCTATAGGATATAGTCGGCCGATCCCGTTCCGACATATATACTGCGTGCAAAGGAAATAAGGGTGTGTGCAAAGTTTCAGTCCGATATCTTTAAAACTGAGAGACTAGTTTGCGTAAAAACAGACAGACGGACAGACGGACAGACAGACGGACAGACAGACGGACAGACAGACGGACAGACAGACGGACAGACGGACAGACGGACATGGCTATATAAACTCAGGAGGTGATCCTGATCAAGAATATATATACTTTATAGGGTCGGAGATGTCTCCTTCACTGCGTTGCACACTTTTGACCAAAATTATAATACCCTCTGCAAGGGTATAAAAAACACAAATTAAAAAAAAAAATAAAATTTTTCATCATTCCAGGGAAACTGACATACTAACTCTGATTATGAAAATGATTATGATAGTGACATGGACATGGACAAAATTACCACTGACAACAGCTCAACAGATTAGTGTTACACCCATTCCTTCAAATAACTATTGTTTATTTTCTAACACAGGTACTACAAAAATACCTGAACATGAACATCATAAAATAAATCAAACAAAAATATTAGAAACATGTCAGGAATTTATGATATTCGAAAACCAGTTTTAATACGTACAAAATATTGCCTTATCTCTAAAACAACTAAAACAAGAAAGGAAAGCTAATCTTCGGACGAGCCGAAGTTGATATACCCTTGCAGAAGATTCTGTAAATTATATTCTTCAAAATTATTCATATGATATTTTATACTCATAAAAAGTCCCAACTTCCTAACTTTAAAAACACCCAAGTTATGGCATTTCCTATCAATCAGTTATATGGCAGCTATAGGATATAGTCGGCCGATCCTTATGAAATTTGGTAGGTTGGATTGATTGGCCAAATAATAAAACCCATAGGAAATCCCAACTTCCTAACTTAACAAACACCAAAGTTATGCATTTCCGATCAATCAGTTATATGGCGGCTATAAGATAAGTCGGCCGATCCTTATGAAATTTGGTAGGTCGGATTAATGGCCAAATATAAAACGCATAGAAATCCAACTTCCTAACTTCACAAACACCAAAGTTATGGCATTTCCTATCAATCAGTTATATGGCAGCTATAGGATATAGTCGGCCGATCCTTATGAAATTTGGTAGGTCGGATTGATTGGCCAAATATAAAACCCATAGAAAATTAATTTTCCTAACTTTACAACACCAAAGTTATGGCAATTCCGATC